>ML823518.1:100485-112379 GCA_009831015.1 Picea engelmannii
TCATTTCGGACCCCCCCCCCCCACCGTTAAAGGCATAATGGTCATGGGGGGGTCCGGAATTCACTGTAGACCATCCATATGCATGCTATCAGGCTGATCGTAGATCTGTGCACACTTTTTAATCATCATTCTGGACCCCCCCCCACCCCCACCATTAAAGGTAGAATGGTTGGGGGGGGTCCGGAATCTCATCTTAGCCATAGATCTAGGCACTAATAACTCAATCGTAGATCTTTGTGTAATCATTAGTCCTCGGGTGCGATTTAATATGTGCAAAAAAAACTTAGGCTTAGTGTTTTTGTGGGTTTTGTGCACTTCTTCACCTGCTTTGGTCACCATGGAGTTAGGAAACATAACCCAAACATCAAAATCCTCGATTTTATTGAAGATCAAGCTGCATATTTATTGAAGGAAAGATTGGATAACCTATGTCCTATCGTGCCTAACTACTCAGTTAGCCCATATTAGACTGTTGGGCTAAGGAATTACTCTACTTTGGGGCTATTTGATCAAGATTGAACAGTTTGATCAAATTTATTCACTAACTAATCTAACTACCTGGTTAAGATTAAACCATTCAACCAGGCTTATTCACTAGACCTATCAACATAAATTCAAAAAGACTTAACCATGATTAAACTGTATGGATTTAAGTCATTGTTATTTCATGGGGCTTTTATCCATTTTCTTTTATGCCCTCTTTATTTTTTTTCTCATTTTTCTTTTCTTTTCTTTTGAAAATAATTTGCATGAATTAAATATTATTTGCAAGATAACATACATCAAAAGGGAAAATTTTCCAGTCACCAGATGATCCTATAAATTATAGGGTTATAACAAAGCCTCTAGCTACAAATCTTTCTTTGAAGTTTTACACACTTCCATCAACTACATGTTTGATCTTATAGATCCATTTGGAAGAAACCAATTATTTGTCTTTTGGCCTCGACACAATGTCCCAAACATTGTTATTTATAATAGACCTATATTCCTCAACCATGGCATCCTTCCATACTTGTAATTTATCTTCTTCTTCAAATGAAGAAGGTTCAGTATCACTAATGCTTCTCATCAGTGAAACATAACCTTCAAACCTACAAGGCCTCTTCCTTTCCTTGAAAGTTCCTTTGGGAGCAACTATCCTTTCTTCTTCTTGCACTATTTCTTTAATCCATCTCGACTTCCTTTGGGTTGGAGGTTCTTCAAGAGTTATTTCTAACACTTTAGCAGGTTAGGGGCTCATTACTTGGCCCTTCATGAGGTTCCTCCCTCTGATCATCTGACTCTTCATTTTCAGAAGAGGGTGAAGCTGACTGAACTGCTTTTGATTCCTGCTAAAGGTCTCTGGATTTATTAAATGTGGATTCATCATGGAAAGCCACATCTTTGATTACCTCTATTTTCCTTTGACCTAGTACATAAATCCTATAATACTTGGAGTTCTCACTGTATCCCACAAAAACCCCTTTCTTTCTCGAGGGTTCCATCTTTGTCCTCTTTTCCTTAGGGACATGAATATACACAAGACACCCAACTATCCTTAGATTCCCTACTTCAAGTTTGATCCCTGAGAAGACCTCTTCAGGAGTCTTGTACTTCAAGATAGCATGTGGACACTTGTTCTGAATATACATGGCAGTGGAGGTAGCTTCTGCCCATAAAGAATTTGGCAGATCCTGGTCAAACATCATTGCTTTCGCTACCTCACAAATTGTCTTGTTTTTCCTCTCATCAAATCCATTTTTCCAAGGGTTATATGGTATGGTAAATTTTCTCTTGATTCCTATTGACTTGCAAAAATCCTCAAATTGGAGAGATTCAAACTCCTCCATTTTCTGTTCTAAGGATTCAAATGTGTTTCCTTATTTGCTTTTCAATAAAGGCTTTATACTCTATGAATTTATAAAATGCGTCACTTTTAGCTTTAAGAAAATATATCCAACATTTTATTGAGTAATCATCAATACAAACAACCACTGAGTGAAGGAGATGACATAGGACCACATACATTAGAATAAACTAGACCTAAGATGCCCTGAGCTCTGTTGTCACTACTAGGAAATGCTTTCTTTATATTTTTACCTAGCATGCATCCCTTACAAATTTCATTTTTACTAAGATAAATAGAGGGCATGCCACATACCATGTTCTGTAGATATGGAAGAGATTTGTAATGAAGATGTCCAAGTCTTCTGTGCCACAACTCATTGGAGCTAGTCGCATCATGAGCCAATGCTTGAACTAATAATCCTGACATGATGTATAGTCCTCCACTGCGAGTTCCAATGGGTTTTTTTGTACTTAAGTGTCTACCTTTATCCCATAGTAGTGCCTTCCTGTCCTTGAATATCACCCAATATCCCTTGTCCTCAAGGGTTGCAAATGAAAGTAGATTCTTCTTGAGCCCTAGAACATATAATACTTCATCAATATGAAATCTAGCCATATATTCCAATCTAAAGGAGATAGAGACTACTCCCTCTATCTTGTAAAATTTTTCATCCCCAAGCTCAACCTGCTCTGCAAAAGATTTTGTCTCGAAATCTGAGAGGATCTCCTTGTACCCTGTCACGTGCTTTGATGCACCACTATCTACTAACCAAGTTTTCGACCCCGTGAAAACTGAACTGGATAAGGGAGAAACCAAGTTATAATATTCTTTTCTATTTTCTTTCTCATTAGGACTTTTTTGGTTTCTTTTAGATTCATCATCCTCAACAGTTGAAGCATGATGTTTCCCTTTCCTTGGATATTTCTTTCTAAACCAACAATCTTTAGCAAAATGATCCAACTTATTACAACTAAAGCATTTAATCTTAGATGTATCAATATTCTTTCCTTTGAATGTACCTTTGGTGTTTGGATTCCTTTGAGAGCCTTTCTAGAAAGTTCCTTTCTTCTTTCCCTTGAATCTTGATGCTAAAGTTGAGTGCTCTTCTTTCATTGGCTCACACCTGGAAGTTGTGCGAATCTCCTCCTAGAGGAAATCATGCTATAACCTCTCAAACGTGGGTTGAATCTCTCTCCCACTTACATTAGATAAGAAAGTCTCCCATGAAGAAGGAAGATTGTAAAAAATGTCTTGCACTAAATCATCATCATCCACTGTCACCCCTGTGACCAAAAGATTTAAATAAATAAGCTTGTGCTTAAGTGTCCTCTTCTGAATTGGAGCCTGTTTCTCATACAGATTCACCAAGGTATCCATACAATCCTTGGCAGTAATTAATGAAGTCATTGCAGGCATTGTACTGTATTTGAATGAGTCAAAGATGAATCGCTTGGCCTTTTATTGACTCTTCCTAAAGGCCACTCTTCCTGCATTATTCATGGGTTCATCCACCACTATGGTCACATACTTCTCAAGATCATGCTCTTGAAAGATATTTGTTATCTGAAGCTTCCACACATTGAAGTTGGAAGATCCTTCGAGCCTATACTCGACCCTAACTAAAATGGAGGATGCCATGGACCTCACACTAGAAGCTTAAAGAATCTATCTTGGATCTGTGTGTACCTGTTGTTGCACTTCAACATTTTTAACACACCCTAAGCTCTGGTACCATTTTAAATTTTGAGCTTGATTTCGTATGCAGATTAATTCTTTTATTTTCTTCAACATTTTGATTCCATCTTAATACACTTCAACAATTCCAAATCATAATCGAAAATCAATAACTATGTAGATGAGAAAGCATGCACATCAACAACACATATACCCTGGGAAACCCTGTACAGGGAGAAAAACCCCAACAAGTGATATTCCTTTATTGCACTAAGAATGTAAGATCACTTAAAAATATCCACCATGAATGTTCTTCTCTTAAAGAGCTTGCCAATATGACTCTTACCTTACAAAGACCTAAAATACCTTGCTAAAATACACCTATGATATGTTGCCACTATTGTTGATATACAACACTGATATGCTGCTTTGGTATGCTACCTTGATATACAACACTGATATGCTGCTTTGGTATGTTGCCTCTTTATCACTAATATGTGCCTCTATTGCTTCACCCTTAACCTACATATCAAAACTGTGTTGAAGAGAGGGTTCAACCTCTGCTTATATAGGCTGAAGAGAGGAAGAGGAGAGGCTTGAAATAGCAACCTATTTGCATGCTTTAATCATAACTCAACTTCATACTTTAGTTCAAACTTAGAACTAGAATTGAGACTGGTATACTTTAGTTCGAAAATAGAACTAGACTTAAGACTTCACTTGCAACTCAACATTACACTTTAGTTCTAAAATAGAACTAGATTTTTCAGTTAAAACTCAACATTACACTTTAGTTATAAAATAGAACTAGACTTAAGACTTCAATTGCAAATCAACATTACAATTTAGTTCTTAAAATAGAACTAGACTTAAGACTTCAGTTACAACTCAACATTACACTTTAGTTCTAAAATAGAACTAGACTTGAGACT
The DNA here is from genome assembly GCA_009831015.1 of Picea engelmannii. Taxonomy (NCBI): domain Eukaryota; kingdom Viridiplantae; phylum Streptophyta; class Pinopsida; order Pinales; family Pinaceae; genus Picea; species Picea engelmannii. The sequence goes on from ML823518.1 coordinate 104,923, forward strand.
TCAATTACAACTCAACTCTTTACAAGGCAATTCGAAATTCTCTTCATGGTAAATAATGTTACATGTGCCAACGCACTAGATCAATACATTTATATCATTTTCAATATTAGGAATATTGTTTTTTTCTAGCTTATAGGAATTTTGTATTCAACCTAACTTTTTCTAGATGCCTTGACTTTTTCTCATGGCTCACAAGGCTTCACTAGGTTCACAGAGGTTTTACGTTCCCCCTGACCTTTGCACTAGTCTGTCTATGCTCATAGAGGTTGTACTTTCCCCCTGAATTTTTCACTGGATTGTCTATGCTCACAGAGGTTGTAGGTTCCCCCTAAATTTTTCATTAGACTCACATATCATCTCATTCATCCTAAATTTTGGTTTGACTCATAGGGGTTGTACGTTCCGCCAATATTTCTTCAATACCCCACAAGACTGATTGATTCTCTAAATCTCCCTAGCCATCCTCAGGGTGGCCCATATGGCCTCTCATTGGAGAATGACTATTGATGCTACCAAATTTAACACTCCCTCTCAATGAGGGAGTCATTCTCAGCCACACCAAGCTTTCCTCTTAGATGCACAAACTATCTCGAGGTTAGAGGCTTGGTCATGATATCAACTACCTACTCGCTCGTGGCTATGTATTGTAGATTTACAGTTTTTCTTTGGACCAAGTCTCTGATATAATGGTACCTCATGTCAATATGTTTTGACCTGTTGTGAAATATCGGGTTCTCTATCGAATTTGTGGAACTTTGATTACCACCGTGAACCACAATCGTCTTGAGGTTGTCACTTGTTGCAACGTACTCAGCCTCTGCTATACTCTATGCAATTCATCCCTGCGTCCATCTTGACCAAGATATCATAGCAGATCCTAAACAAAAGGAGTATCCAAAAGTACTCTCCCGATCCACTGGGATTCCTGCCCAGTCAACATCTTCATACCCATGTAGAAATAAACCACCACTGTATGTATATCTCAGACCATAAGTAATGTTCTCTTTGAGATATCTCAAGATGTGATTTGCTACCACCCAGTGTCTCTGTCTTGGTTCAGTGATGAACTGACACATTGCAATCACTGCATAGCATATATCTGGCCTAGTGTGGATCATTTACATCAATGATCCAATCAACTCCCTATACATGGTGGCATCCACCAAATCTGAACCTGTATCAGAATCATGCAACTTCCTCAGGTTGGTAACCATCGGAGTAGACATGGATTTGCAATCCATCATACCAAACCTCTTTATTACATCCACTATGTATTTTCCTTGTGCCAAAAATATCTCGCCCTGTCTTTTCCATACTTCCAATGCTAGGAAGTAATGCATCAAGCCTAAGTCTTTCATCTCGAATTCCGAGGTTATCTCCCTCTTACACTAGACTATTATCCCTTCATATCCTATTAGAAAGAGATCATCAACATACATGATTAGTATAATAGTTTGGTTACCTCTTACCTTGAAGTATAGATTTTCATCAACATCACTTTTATGAAATCCCAGGATTTTAAGAAGTCCATCAATCCTATCATACCAAACTCTGGGAGCCATATTAAGACCACACAAGGCCTTCCTTATATTTCATACATCAATGCCTTTGTTATGCAGTAAAAAACCATCTGGTTGTTCCACAAATACCTCCTATTCAATCTTTCCATTCAAGAATGTTGTTTTTACATCCATTCGATGTAGCTTCCAACCAAGAACGGAGGCTAAAGCAATAATAGTTCGAATGGAGGTATACCTAGCTACATGGGAAAAGTATCTTTGTAGTCAATTCGTTCTTTCTGAGTGAAGCCTCTGGCTACAAATTTTTCTTTGAACTTTTCAACACTTCCATCAGCTGCATGTTTGATCTTATAGATCTATTTGGAAGAAACCATTGATTTGTCTTTTGGCCTCGACATAATGTCCCAAACATTGTTCTTTATAATAGACCTCTATTACTCAACCATGGCATCCTTCCATACTTTTAATTTATCTTCTTCTTCAAATGAAGAAGATTCAATATCATGGATGTTGCTCATCAGTGCATAAAAGCCTCCAAACCTATGAGGCCTCTTCCTTTCCCTAAAAGTTCCTTTGGGAACAACTATCCTTTCTGCTTCCTGCATTAATTCTTTAATCCATCCTGACTTCCTTTTAGCTAGAGGTTCCTCAAGAGTTCTTTCTAACACTTCAATAGGTTATATGGGCTCATTACTTGGCCCTACACAAGGTTCCTCCCTCTGATCATTTGACTCTCTATTTTCAGAAGAGGGTGAAGCTGGTTGAACTGCTTTTGATTCCTGCTAAAGCTCTTTGGATTTCTTAAATGTGACTTCCTCATGGAAGGCCACATCTCTTCTTACCTCTATTTTCCTTTGACATGGTACATAAATTCTGTAAGCCTTGGAGTTCGCAGTGTACCCAACAAAAACCCCTTTCTTGCCCGAGGGTTCCATATTTGTCCTCTTTTCCTTAGGGACATGAATATACACAGAACACACAAATATCCTTAGATTCCCTATGTCAGGTTTGATCCCTGAGAAGACCTCTTGAGGAGTATTGTCCTTCAAGATAGCATGTGGACACTTGTTCTGAATATACATGATAGTGGAGGTAGCTTCTACCCATAAAGAATTTGGCAGATTCTAGTCAAACATCATTGCTTTTGCTTCCTCACAAATTGTCTTATTTTTCCTCTCAACAAATCCATTTTTCCGAGGTTTATATTGCACGGTCAATTGTCTCTTGATTCCTGATGACTTGCAAAAATCCTCAAACTGAAGAGATTCAAACTCTCCTCCATTTTCTTGAGTAATCATCAATAAAATTTACATAATACAAACAACCACTGAGTGAAAGATATGACATGGGACCACATACATCAGAATGAACCATATATAAGATTCCATGAGTTCTGTTGTCACTAATAGGAAACGATTTCTTTATATTTGTACCTAGCATGCATCCCTTACAAATTTCATTTTTACTAAGATAAATAGAGGACATGCCACATACCATGTTTTGTAGATATGGAAGAGATTTGTAATGAAGATGTCCAAGTCTTCTGTGCCACAACTCATTGGAGATAGTTGGATCATGAGCCAATGCCTGAACTGACTATCCTGACACGACGTACAATCCTCCATTGCAATTTCCGATGGGTTATGTTGTACTTAAGTGGCTACCTTTATCCCATAGTAGTGCCTTCCTGTCCTTGAAGATCACCCAATATCCCTTGTCCTCAAGGGTTACAACTGAAAGTAGATTCTTCTTGAGCCATGGAACATATAATACTTCATCGATATGAAGTCTAGCCACAGATTCCAATCTAAAGGAGATAGAGCCTACTCCCCGGACCTTGTAACATTTGTCATCCCAAGCTCAACCTGCTCTGCAAAAGATTTTTTCTTGAAATCTAAGAGTATCTCCTTGTACCCTATCATGTTCTTTGATGCACCACTATCTACTAACCAAGTTTTCGACCCCTTGAAAACTGAACTGTATAAGGAAGAAACCAAGTAACACTCTTTTCTATTTCCTTTCTCATTAGAAGGAATTTTTTGGTTTCTTTTGGATTCATCATCCTCAGCAGTTGAAGCATGATGTTTCCATTTCCTTGGATATTTCTTTCTAAACCAACAATATTTAGCAAAATGACCCAACTTATTACAACTAAAGCATTTAATCTTAGATCTATGAACATTCTTGCCTTTGAATGTACCTTTGGTGTTTGGATTCCTCTAAGGGCCTTTATGGAAAGTGCCTTTCTTCTTTTCCTTGAATCTTGATGCTAAATCTGAGTGCTATTCTTTCGTTGGCTCGCTCTTGGTAGCTACGAGACTCTCCTCCTGGAGGCAATCATGCAAAAACCTCTCAAACGTGGGTTGAATATCTCTCCCACTTACACTGGATAATAAAGTCTCCCATGAAGAAGGAAGGCCATGAAAAATTTCCTTCACTAAATCATCATCGTCCACTGTCATCCCTATGACCAAAATCCAATCTCTGATCTGGGCTATTCTAGAACAAAAAAATTCCACTGATTCACCTTTCTCCATTTTCAAATACTTAAGCTTGTACTTAAGTGTCCTCTTCTGACTTGGATCTTGTTTCTGATACAGATTCACCAAGGTATCCATATAGTCCTTGACAATCATTAATGAAGTCATTGAAGGCATTATACCATCTTTGACTTATTCAAAGATGATTCACTTGGCCTTTGCTTGAATCTTCCCGAAGGCCGCTCTTCCTTCATTATTCATGGGTTCCTCCACCACTGTGGTCACATACTTCTCAAGATCATTCTCTTGCAAGATATTTGTTATCCGGAACTTCCACACATTGAAGTTGGTAGATCCTTCAAGCCTATCCTCAACCTTGATTGAAATGGAGGATGCCATGGAACTCACAATGGAAAATTAATCAAGCTATCTTGGATCTGTCTCTACCTACTGCTGCACTTCAACACATTTAACACACCCTAATTTCTGATACCATGTTAAATTTTGAGCTTGATTTCTTATGCGTATTAATTCTTTTATTTTCTTCAACACTTTGATTCTAGCTTAATACACTTCAACAATACCAAATTATAATCGAATAGCAATAAATATGTAGATAAGTAATCATGCACATCAACAACACATATGCCATGGGGAAACCCTATACAGGGAGAAAAACCCTAGCAAACAATATTACTTTATTTCATTAATAATGTAAGATCACTTAAAAATATCCACCATGAATGTTCTACTCTTAAAGAGCTTGCCAAGATGACTTTGACCTGACAAAGACCTAAAAGACCTTGCTGAAATACATCTCTGATATGCTGCCTTTATTGTTGATATACAACATTGATATGCTGGCTTAATATACAAAACTGATATGCTGCTTTGGTATGATGCCTCTTTATCACTGATATGTGACTCTATTTCTTCACCCTTAACCTGCATATCAAAACTGTGTTGAAGAGAGGGTTTAAACTCTGCTTATATAGGCTAAAGAGGGGAAGAGGAGAGGCTTGAAATAACAACCTGTTTGCATTCTTTAATCATAAATCAACTTCATACTTTAGTTCAAACTTAGAACTAGACTTGAGACTGGTATACTTTAGTTCAAAAACAGAACTAGTCTTAAGACATCAGTTGCAATTCGAAATTACACTTTAGTTCTAAAATAGAACTAGACTTAAGACTTTATTTGCAACTCAACATTACACTTTAGTTCTTAAAATAGAACTAGACTTAAGACTTCAGTTACAAATCAACATTACACTTTAGTTCTAAAATAGAACTATACTTGAGACTTTAGTTACAACTCGACTCTTTACAATGAAATTCAAAATTCTTTTCATGGTGGATAATGTTACATGTGCTAACGCACTAGATCAATACATTTATAGCATTTGCAATATTAGGAATATTGTTTGTTTCTAGCTCATAGGAATTTTATATTCAACCTAAATTTGCTAGATGCCTTGAATATTTCTCATGTCTCATAAGGCTTGACTAGGCTCACAGAGGTTGTACATTCCCCTAGACTTTTTCACTAGTCTATCTATGCTCATAGAGGTTATACATTCCCCCTGACTTTTTCACTAGGCTGTCTATTCTCACAGAGGTTGTACGTTCCCCCTGACTTTTTTCAGTACCTCACAATACTGGTTGATTCTCCAAATCTCCCTGGATAGCCTTAGGGTGGCCCATATGGCCTCTCATTGGAGAATGACTGTCGATGTTGTCAAATTTAAGACTCCCTCTCAACGAGAGAGTCATTCTCAGCCACACCAATCTTGCCTCTCAGCTGTACAAACTATATTGAGGTTAGAGGCTTGGTCAGAATATCAACTACTTGCTCACTCGTGGCTATGTACTGTAACTTTATAGTTTTTCTCTGGACCAAGTGTCGGATGTAGTGGTACCTCATTTCAATATGTTTTGACTTGTTGTGAAATACCATGTTCTCTATCAATTTTATGCAACTTTTATTATCATAGTGAACCACTGTTGTCTCGATCTTGTCACCAAACAACCTAAAAACCAATTTTCTGAGCCATACTACTTCCTTGCTAGCATCACTTGCTACAATGTACTCAACCTATGATGTACTCTATGCAATGGATCCCTGCTTCTGGCTTGACCAAGAGATCATAGCAGATCCTAAAATGAAGCAGTATCTGTAAGTACTCTTCCAATCCACTGTTCTTCCTGCCCAGTCAACATTTTCATACCCATGCAAAACTAAACCACCACTGGATGTATATATCAGAACATAAGTAATGGTCCCTCTAAGATATCTTAAGATGTGCTTTGCTTCCATCCAATGTATCTGTCTTGGTTCAGTCATGAACTGACTCATTTCAATCACTGCATAGCATATATCTGGCCTAGTGTGGATCATGTACATCAATGATCCAATCAACTACCTATACATGGTGGGATCCACAAAATATGAACATGTATCATAATCATGCAACTTCCTCAGGTTGGTAACCATCATAGTAGACATGGATTTTCAATCCATCATACTAAACCTCTTTAGTACATCACTTTGTATTTTCCTTGTGCCGGAAATATCTCTCCCTGTCTTTGCCATACTTCCAATCCTAGGGTGTAATGCATCAAGCCTAAGTATTTCATCTCGAATTATGAGGTTATCTCCCGCTTACACCAGGATATTATCCCTTCATCTCATGTTAGAAAGAGATCATAAACATACATGATTAGTATAACAGGTTGGTTACCTCTTACCTTGAAGTATAAATTTAGATCAACATCACTTTTTTGAAATCCTAGAATTTTAAGAAATCCATAAATCCTATCATACCAAACTTTGGGAGCCATCTTAAGACCATAAACGGCCTTCCTTATATTTCATACATGAGTTCCTGTGTTATGAAATACAAAACCATATGGTTGTTCCACAAAGACCTCCCATTCAATCTTTCAATTCAATAATGTTGTTTTTACATCCATCTGATGTAGCTTCCAACCAAGAATGAAGGCTAAAGCAATAATATACTTGGCAATAGGGGAAAAAGACTCTTCGTATTCGACTCCTTCTTTCTAAGTGAAGCCTTTACCTACACATATTTCTTTGAAATTTTCCACACTTCCATCATCTGCATTTTTGATCTTATAGATCCATTTTGAAGAAACCACTGATTTTTCTTTTGGCCTTGACACAATGTCCCAAACATTGTTCTTTATAATAGACCTGTATTCCTCAACCATGGAATCCTTCCATACTTGTAAATTATATTCTTCTTCAAATGAAGAAGGTTCGGTATCATTAATGTTGCTCATCAATGCAACATAGCCTTCAAACCTATGAGGCCTCTTCCTTTCCTTGAAAGTTCCTTTGGGAGCAACTATCCTTTCTACTTCCTTCACTATTTCTTTAAGCCATAATGTCTTCCTTTTGGCTGGAGGTTCTTCAAGAGTTCTTCCTAACACTTCA
>ML823519.1:0-12925 GCA_009831015.1 Picea engelmannii
TACACATAGACAGCAGCATAAACATTGAACATAAACACATGTGCACAACAATTGATAAAGGAGTTCACCCCTCTTATGGGCTACATCTCCTGGTCCAACTTCCAATGGATTATTATTATTAATTTCTCAAAAAGTGCTCAAAAACATGTCTTAAAATGCTCAAACTGACAAACCGACTGCTCCAATGGCTTCCCAGCGTCCCAAAACCCCTGTCTGGGCTCTTTCGGCACCTGAAACGGTCGAAAAATGAGAAAGATAGGCCTCTTGGAAGTCTCCTTATCCAAGCTTGTTGTCTCTGGTTCTACAATTCGCACCCTCCTTGAGTGAACCTGGCTCACACGCTCATTTAAGCGCAAAAACCTAGCACCGGGCGCAACCGCGCCAACGGTGCAAACCGTAGGAACGTTAAGGGCACGCCAGCCCCTAACCACCTCGGCACCTGGGCACATGGCACATGGAACCTTGGGCTAGGCAAATGAGTGGTTATACCGCCATAACCATTGGAACTCCCGCGCGTGTTAAACCATTGGTTAAAGCCCACGGGTTATGTTTCAACCCGCGCTATTATACAATGGTATATATATTTGTGAATACAATACAATACAAACTTTGGTATATATATATTCCGCGCCATTCGTTGGGCCTTACGACATGGTCACATATTGTTTCATATAACTACGGGCCGGGGATAAGCCCCGGCCCGACCCCCGCCCATTCACATATTGCAACAACTTTATAACAATTGCGTTGGATTATATATTAAGTCACAAGTTATGGGCGCATTGGTCGGATGGTTATATAAAGGTTTATATGTGGGGGGAGGTCCCGGGGTCGAACCCCACGGACTCCCATTACATTTTATATAGCAATATGAACCAAACAAATGGGGGACACGTGGCGCCCATGGATTGGGCCACGTGTCTCCTTATTATTCGCCACCAACCAGACACGTGTCAACTTTCTATTCGCCATCCAGCAACCAACAACAACCTGCCACATCACCACCGTACGGTCATACGACCCTGCCACGTCACCGTACAGACTGTACGGACAAGTACAGTCAGCATCCAAAATTTTTGCTTGTTTGCCTTGGCGAATAGATCGCGATATCTTCTCCATACGGATTCCGTTTGAGAAAGTAAATATACCGCTGGAATCAGGAAGACGAGACAGACGCAATGGCACTGTTTTCATCGCATTCCGAGCACTTTGAAAATTGAGTAAAATTTGATCCCCTGATCAAGTAGCTTAGTGATTAATGATGTTACTGAATGCTTGATATGATCTATTTCTATATGCTAAGTGATTGGATGTGTTAGATCTTGTTGAATACTACATTTTTATGTAATTAGGGTTTTCTCCTGCGAAGTGGATAAGAGTTAAATATTAATGAATGTTAACTGCTAAGTTCTCTATTAAGTAATGTGATCACATAATTGTGTCCTAGCTAGGTTGTAGACACTTGAGTCTTGCAACCACCCCTGCCTCTACCTCAGGTGAGACTTCATCTTCTTCGCAGGTGTTTCTGAAAGGGTCGGTAGTTAGGGTTTTGTTGGTGCATTGTTGAAGTGTTGAACCCTAGGTCTGCCCCTGTGCCAAAAAATGGTTATGTTGCCAGTACCTGAAACTGTGATTGCTGGGAACTGAAGAAAAGAGAAATCTTTGTGCATAGAACTGTTGCTTTAGTGCGTAGTAATCTACTTGAATTGTGAAGCTCTATGTTAAGAAAAGAAGCGTGATATGAAGAAAAGAGGTAAGATATTAAAGATTTTTGCTATGATAAAGGTAAGATAAGTGGAAATTTTTGTTTCAAAATAATGGATCTACATATGTTTGATAGATTTTTTCCTAGTCTGAAAATTAGGGCACAACTAGAAGAAAGAATATTTGATATGAATAGATCTGATAGAACTAGTGAAAGATATGCTATTCCTATGCATAGAAAGAATGTTTGGACTAACAAATGGATGTAGGATCCTAGAAATAATTTTTTGCAGGTTAGTTACTGTGATCCTAGTGCGCAGTACAGGAAAGGTTGGGGATCATTTAAAAGAAAGAGAGAATTAACTCTTTGTTATAGTTGCAGAAGATGGGGACACCTTGCTAAGGAATGCCCTGGTAGAGGTTCTAGTTGTCTTCGTTGTAAATCTATGGATCATGAAGTTTTGTATTTCCCTACAATGATTTCCAAAGTTGAAAATATGAATATGAAACAAGAGAACCATGAGGAAGGTCAAGAGACTAAGAATATGCTCAAGAACTAGAAAGAATAAGAGATTGTATTATTTCAGATGAAGGAAACCTTGAATGATCATAGGGACATCAAATTATCAGAGGTCTTAAAATAAAAGGAGTGCATAGAAACAATAATAGGATAGTTCGACATAGATTGTCTCTTGGATGAGGAAACATAAGTTAATATCATGATAGAAATAACTTGGGAAATCCTACTATGGTTCCTTCACTGGGAGGAATTGGATTGTTTAAAGGGAAGATGATAACCTTATGTGGAAGACTTACCCGGATACCTATGAGTGCTCATGGAACTTCAATAGAAGAAGAATTTGAGGTTGTTAAGTTTGTTGAGAACAACACCCCATTTTCTATTTTGCTAGGAAAACCTTTGGTTGCGAAAGATCAAATATGAAGGAAACAAGAGGAGGATGCTCTACAATAGAAAAAGAAAGAAGTAAGAGATTTCACTGCTAGGAGAATAGTGTGCTTAATAGAAGAAAAAGAGGACAATTTGAAGCTACTAAGGACCAGAGACTTGGTTGTCGAAGTTGAAAGAACACAGGAAGACTTGAAACCCTTGTCCATACAGGAGAGTAGAGCACCTGCCCCAGCAAGAGAAGAAGTATTACCCTCAAACCCTATGAAAGACCCTCCACCGTATGAAGTTAATATGACAAGAGGAGATAAGAACAATAATGGAAAGAGGAAACCAGTGACTCGGATCACAAGGAAGAGAGCCATAAAGCTCAGCAAGAAGAAAGCCAATTCAAAAAAATTGCAGGAAGTTCTAGAGAGGACTTTGCAGAAGGAAGGTTTGCAGAACTGGAACTTCGTCGAGATATCATAACAACTCAAATTGGCACTTCACCATGGAGAAGTGATATGACCATTGGAGGCATCCCGACTAGTAGAATGACGCTCCAGAATGGCTAGACACATAGTTATTGCCAAAATGTTCACCATTGGACCGTTGGGATTACGCCATAATGGATGGAATTTCAATGGTTGAAGCATTCCTACCCATTGGAAGAGTCTGTTATGACATTGTCTATTTATCCCGTCGAGCATTACATTGAGAACACTTTTTCCAATTGTGATTATCCAAGCCCACAAAGAACTAGTTTCTTTCACGTAGTGATTATTGAGAGCTCGCCACCCATTTTGTTACATTGAGTGTTTTCTCACCGAGCTGACATATCTGACCTCGAGTGTGCATGTCGGATGACATTAGTGGAATAGAAAATTCCATCGAAGAGATCCTAATAGACCTCATGTATGAAAATATTATGTCCGCATGCATACAAGCTTCATTGATGCATAGATTGGAAGCATCCTCGCCGACTGCGCAACGTCGGTCTAGCTGACCCACTGCTAAGAAATGTAGCAAGAATCATGATGACTTGTTGAATGAAAAGCTCATCCCATCTCTCCATCCTGACTATATCCCACCTTTGGCTGGCATGGTTAGTCATGATAGTGTCCCGAGGGACTTTGACTACACATTGATCACTGTGTACCTCCTGAAGGGGATACACGTAGTTGGACTACAGTTGGGACAGATTATGACGTTGAATATCAGTGACTTCAACTTGGGAGATCGAAAGAACCATGGAATGCTTGCACCACATAATTATTTGACAAAGACAATGGGGAATAAGTCGAATATAATTCCCCAACTGTGGACCATGGACATCGCGGGGTCCACCATCCTGAACGTGATGAAGATACCCCACTTTGGAAGACATCAGGAGGTTAACGCATGCATTAAACTCCTTTTGTCTTGCTTCCATGATTGTTACTTATGGTTGGACTAGTGCATCACAATAGATCTTCCATTGATCCACCGGATCACCGGATTAAGCATGCAAGGACCAGACCCACAAGAATTTTACCCAGGGAAGGTTGTAGATTGCACCCTAGCACAGACAATCAAAGACACCTATGGTGATGTAGAGAAGGGGAAGATAGGATACAAGGTAGCTTCCATCCAGAACAGTGCAGTGCGGCTAGACTGCCAATTGATCATTGGTAATCTAGTAAGGAAGAATAGACCCATGCAGGTCACGTGGTTCATTGTTGACCTCACAGGAAAATGCATGGAAGGGATGCAAATGAACTGGGTGAGCTACCTCGTCAACCATTTAGAGCAAGACTTACGCGAATCTTAGGATCAGGGCCATGAGTTCCATTTCAGTTGGCTATTGATCCTCATCGCCTTCATTGCTTGGGAGATGCTGGAAGGAGAGACCTTCCCTGAGATTGAGGCGTATGAACCCCTAGCTGCGAATTTCACTACGCTCTGGTACTCGAGTGACATGGCTAAGAAATGGTAGTCAAACATGGTGTTCCACACCTATTACCTACAGTTGAAGAGGGCTATTGAGTCTTTCCCTCGTATGACACCGAATACCCTGCATATTTTCAGGCCATTTGTGAAGTTCCATGCAGATAGACATTTTATTTATATCACTATGTGTGGAGACGAACATAAATAAGATCTTCAATCCTACTATAAGATAACTGAGGAGGACATGGAAGAAGTAACTAAGAAATGACCTGCAGAGTTCCTTATACTATTCTACTAGGAAATATTGTTTGACCTCGACCTCATCAGTAGTCCCGTGGTCACTTGCAAAGAATACGATGCACCTAGTAGTAGAAGAAGGAAAAATAAGGAAGAGGTATAGGAGCTAAACAATGCATCAGAAGATATTACTTCAGATTCACCTCGAGGGGGAGGAGGTGATGAAGTAGACAAGGAAGAGAATGACGGGAAAGAAGAAAAAATAGAGCAGGGAAAAGTAACAATGCCTAGGGACCCCCTTGAAGAAGCTCAGACATCCAAGAAAATAAAGGTTTCTCCCAAGAAACCTACATCGCGAAAGATGTCAAAATCTAATAAACTGCCATTTCAGACTATGCTAACGGTGGATGACATTGACGTTATCATTGTGGATGTGTCAGACACCTCAAAGGACATTCTACAACGCAACGAAGCAAAATAGGATACCATGTATGATAGGATTGCAACATAGTTGAAAGGGTACATAAAGCTCTCTACTCCATCCACGCAGTGACTACTACACCATCGTAATAAGAAGGAATAGAGTTGGGAGACAAGCTTTCCCAACTATGTAGATTAGAAGATGCGACCGAAGCTCACCTTTGTCGTATCCAGGAAGAAAAGGAGTAGGCCATAGAGGCATTAAAGCAAGAAATAGAGGAAGCCATAGAGAAACATTGAGTTTCACAAAAAGAAAAATATGACCTTCAGGCAAAGTTTGTAGAGGATATAGTGCAGGTTTAGAAGGATAAAGAATAGTTGCTCGCAGAGAAGATTGGAGTTAAAGAAGAAGTCACTAGAGAACTTTTCTCTGTGAAGGGCGTAGAACAAAGGGAAGACAAAGACACTGAGAGGCAGGTGGGGAAGCTTGTTGAATCCATTCAACAGCTCCAACAAAGAGTAGTAGAACTAGAATTACAAGAAGTGCCAAGCACTCCACAGGAAGTGCGAGACCAAAGGGAAGAAACTTCCCAGAGTGCAGTCCAAAGAATCAAGGCATTGGACTTAGAATGAAAACACCTCAACGATCGAAGTGCGCAGACCTACGAGCGCCTTGCAGAGGACCCTAAACAACAGAAACTGGAGTCACAGCTCCAGGAGGCAAAGAAGCAAGAAACAACAATGCAAGCGTAGTTGAAGCCACTATCAGCGATTGAGAGGATGAAAAGAGCCAAAGAACAATGCATGGTTCAGCAGAAGGTCCATTCCATCCAAACTAAAGTCATGGAAGTGACTTAGAAGCTCCATACAGTGTGGGATGAAGCTTGCACACCTTTTGAGGAGATTGAAGGATGAGGTGACAAACTAGAACAAGTGGTCACCTCAATAGAACAACACTTGGAAGGATCTGTGATGGAGAAGGTTCTTCAGGAGTTCACCGAGTAGGAGGCTCTGGTGAAGCAATAGGTCGAGGAAGATTGAGCCAAGATAGAGGCCTTCGAGGTAGATTTACTTAGATTAGAGTGACTCGGGATGAGTCACAAGTGAGTTTTGGGGGCCTGTTGGCCTTTGACCAGGTTTTGGAGAAACTTGGTCATGTTGGACCATTTTTGGGACATCGATAGGCTAGTTGAAGGTAGTGCGCAAGGAGAAGTGGAGATCGCGGGATTGCGGCCTCTTTTTAGGGCATTTTGGGATTAGGGTTTATGTAACGGGTATGGGATGTCGGCCCATGGGTTCTCCCATGCTTTGGCCCCTTTTGCAATGTATAAATCGAAATCTAGGTGATGTAAGTGTAAGAACTGTGCTAAGGGTCCTAAGTCAGTTTTAGGCTAGTGTGCTAAGTGCAAATAGTTGTGGATGGTTTGAGCATGCTGTGTGTTGAGAACTTGTAGAGCTAAGTGCAAGTGCTTGTAAGAAGCTGGTGTGCAGACTGTGTAAGAAGGCTTTGTGCTGTGACCTAACTCAGGGAAGGAGTATTTGGTGAGGTGCATGTAGATCTCCTGTCCTATGCAAAGTAGGTCTTGTGGCTTTGTGTATTGAACAAAGATAATGAAGAAGAAGAAGAGTTGGTGGACGTAGCCCCACGCTGGGGGTGAACAACATATATCTTGTGTTATGGTTTCTTTATGTGATTGATGTGATTTATGCTTAGTGTTTTTGTCTTTATATATGTTAGATGCATCCGATATAGTAGATTCGTGTTTAATGATGTGAATGAATGCTTGATCTTCTCTATTTCTATATGCTAAGTGCTTGGATGTGTTAGATCTTGTTGAATACTACATTGTTCTATAATTAGGGTTTTCTCCTGCGAAGTGGATAAGAGTTAAATATTAATGAATGTTAACTACTAAATTCTCAATTAAGTAATGTGATTATAGAATTGTGTCCCAGCTAGGTTGTAGACACTTGAATCCTGCAACCACCCTTGCCTCTACCTCAGGTGAGACTTCATCTACTTCGTAGGTGTTGCCGAAAGGGCTGCTAGTTAGGGTTTTGTTGGTGCGTTGTTGAAGAGTTGAACCCTGGGTCTACCCCTATGCCAACACATGGTTGGTACATGGTATGATACATGATATGGTACATGGTTGATGTGCATGGTTAGCACGTGGTATGGTGTTGAGATGCATGGTAAATGCAAAGTTTGGTACAAGTTAAGGTGTATGGTTGATGAATTATTTGGTACATGCATTGGTGCATGGTTGATGCACTTGTTGTGGTATAGGTTGTGGTACATAGTTTATGGTACATGGTTGATGGTATAGGTTGATGGTTTGGTACATGTTTGGTAGAGGCATGTGTTGTTTTTGTTGAGCGTATGGTTTGAGATATTCTCTTGGTGATCTTAGCATGATTTGCATGTAGATGAGAGTGGATATGATTTTGTTGATGAGACAATGATTGGTTGGATAGGTTGTAGTGACAATGGTTGATGTGATAGGTTGGATATAGTGACAGTTTACATGTTGATGTCACAATAAAAATGAAACTGGGAGAGTTTTGTAGTAGTATGCATGTTGTAGAAAAGAGATTCATGGACATCCGTAAGTTTCATTAAAGAGAGTTGCAAAAATCTGCAGGTTGAAATATTGGTGGATTTATGGGCTAACTTGGGTTCTACTTTAGTTCTCCAACAAAACCCCACAAACCATCATCCCTTCTGGAGATGAGAAGGAAACACTGTGCACAGAGTGCACAATGAAGTCTCACTCGAGATGGCTTATGGGTGACTGCAGGACCCGACTGTCTAGATTCATGGAAGGTATGGTGCTCATGGGGATGTTAGGCATATTACTATACTTCAACATTCATCATATATACCATTCTACAGTCATTTTCATTTATTAAAATTCATTCTGTAGTAAAATCACATAACAAAAATAATGTGTTGTAAATTAAATCTAATAGATTCATTCATTCATCCATTCATTCATCATAACAAGCATAATATCAATATTCCATATATTTCCACAATATTTTACTATGGTTCACCCCCCTAGGCTATGTCCACAAATATTTGACATTATTTTCTTCTTTATTCATCTTCATCAAATCATTACGATGCACATATTACACCATAAGTTTGATGAAGATTACCAGTGTTGCACCAAGATCCACATATTACGACCTGATCCTCAATTATAATCCATAACTCTCCAAAAATGACTCAATATGAGCTCCACATATCTTAACAAAATCTAGTAACTGCGACTCAAAACTAGAGGACTTCCACCCATGAAACTTAGATATCTCTCCTCAAATCTCACAATACATATTTATACTATTAAAATGGGTAAAACCATTTACATCAAATACCAAAACCCTAACCCTAAGTGGATTAGGTTTGTCCACATTGTAATCTCCTATGCGTGGTTGGTTCACGATCCAACCATTTCCTCATCGCACTATCCTTCTTTCTACCTTTTAATTTCTTCTTCCTTGTGCTGCTTTTCCCTATTTCCTGGCATGATGCTTTCCCTACCTTCCGACACACTTCTTTTCCTATACTTTCGATGTGCCCTCCATTTGTCGTCCCTTTCTCAACTTTCTTCCAAAATTATTGCACATTTCCCTAAAATAGCCTGCTCCAATAGGCCCCCAACACTTACCTGTGGCTTATCCCGAGCCACCCAGGTAGTGTTTTCCTCCCGCACTAACTTCTTCAACACCTGAAATATTCCTTTCAACTCTTATACTTGTTATTTTTCCTACACACTCCTTTCTAGAATAGTTTCTACCAATTGCATTGTAATGTGATCCTTTAATACTTTTACACTCTCCAAATGTAGCTGCTCTATCATGCCCTTTGCTGCTTCCAACTCTGTAATCATCGTTTCTGCCCTTCTTGCAATGGCTCCAACTGAGCCTTACTTAACTAAATTTCCATCTAGATTGACTTCAACTCTACCTAAAGGTTCTTCATCTAGTGCACACTCTTCATCCTATCTAATATAGCGATATTTTTTTTCCTTTGCTTCAAGTCTTGTACTGCAGTGTTTATGTTTCCCTCCTTTTGGTCTAATCCTTGAATATTTTCATTTTATTGAAATTTTTTCCACATATACATTGTATTGTTGTACATGTCTTCCATTATGTTAATCTCCCCTTCAATATTTTCTGTGTATTCTACAACTTGTTTTTCCCTTTGTGCTTTGATCTCTAATGGAGTGCTAGGGATCACCTTCTCTGACAAGTCTGTTATTTCCTGTCTATAACTTTCCATATCCTGCAATATATTTTTGATATTCTCTTATGTGCTTAACTCCTCTGCTTGGGCAATGTCTAGGCTAGTCTTAAATACTTCCTCAAGCCTTTGTTTTGTTTTCTCCATGCATTGTTTTTATTCGTCGCTCTCAATATGCACTTGGTTGAGGGATATCTCCAACATATCCTTTACCTCCCTATATATCTCTAAGTTTGTTGCATATGTATTGGCCCTTGATTGAAATTAATGTGTGACACTAATCTCTAGCTTGCATAATTCATTGGTTGGAATCTTGGACAACACCAATTCCATCTTCTCTATATCCTTTACAGGTTTTTTCATTTTTTCCTTGCCTATTTGTATCATACCTTGGTTGATTTGGAAATCTTCACTTCCCATTGTTGTTGTTTGTACTGTCTCTTTTTCTTCATTGGTTTTCTCCTGTTGTGCCATGCATTTTGGATGTGCTACATTGATTTGTAATATTTCCAAAACTTATTTAACATCCATCAATTTTTTCATTAATTCTTCTCTTTGTGACTTTGCCATGTATAATGATTCTTCTCCTCGATTTTTCACTTTCTCTACCATCAATTATTACTTCAACTTCTTGTGTTTTCCTCCTATATTTGTCATTGATATTATCTTTGGTGTTGTCTCTGTCTGCATGGGGTTCTTCACCTCTGGTAGGTCTCCACTTCCTGCCTCCTGGCTAGGGATGCTATCATTTTTTTTTATCTTCGCCATTTGTTCCTTCCATGTTCTCAGTTTCTAATACTGAGGTCCTAGGTACTATTTCCTTCTTCCTATGGTTCTTTACTATCATCCTACATTTTTTTAGCTGAGTGTGCTCTGATGCTCTCCCAATATTCTTTGTTGGACTACTTGATTGTCTAGTTTATGCGTATTCCTTACTCTTTGTTCCTTTCTTGTTATCTAGTGGTACCTTCCACTAATCTAACCATTCTCCTATCACCAATTTTACTTCTTCTATTGTGATACAATACTGCATCTTCAACCATTTCTTCTTGGGGTGTCTCCTTGCTTGTATCCACATGTTGTGTCTAGATTCTTTGAAATTTGCTATCCCTTCATTCTCCTTCACCACTCTTTGTGAGATCCTCCATGTGTCTGCTATCTTTTCCTTCATCTCCTCAAGATACATGCTAAACATGTTGGCATTAACTTTCCTTAGCTTAGGATCTTCATTGTGCCATAGGGTTGTATACCTTGTTGCACAAGACTTTCCTCTTTGGTCACACAAGGATGAGTATTTCAGTTCTTCCCATGGGACTAAGGATATAAAAATGAGTAGCCAATGATAATGGAACTTTCTCCTAGAATCCTGCACATCTCTACAATCCTCCAAAAATAAGTTCAACAAGTATGGTGCCCAATTGAGTATTGTCCCCTTCGTGCACTGCGTGACTGTGACTACCACTCTTGTTGGTGCCTCTTCCTTGCAAAATTTTCTTAGTAACTTTCAATCCATTATCTTTGTCACAAATATTTTGGTTGGCTCATTTATGTTTTTGATAATTGTGCCTTTATTTCCCCTATTAGTGTGAAATCGGGTTTTTACTTCCTCTATGACTGTCTTTTCCTTCATCTTGTCATTTAAATAGTATTATGTCTTCACTCCATCTGTTGGAAGCCCTGTATTAGTTTCAATTAGGTCTACATCAATTGGTACAGGTCTTTCCATCCAAAAAAATCCTCCATGTACTCTTGCTAGTAGTTTCTTCGCGCAAGAATTGACATCCTTACCCCTTCCAAAGTGAGGGATGTATAACAACCTTGTAATACACTATTTGTGTTCTAATATTGGAACTCTTGATGAACTTATCCCCTTTTTCTCCAAATAAATTTCTTGCACAAGATCATGAAACTTAGCCACCTCCATGAACCATTTGTTGGATGTATGGGATGACCTGGATTCTACTTTAGTTCTACAACAAAACCCTACAAACCATCGACCCTTTTGGATACCAGAAGGAAACATTGCGCACAAAGTGCACAATGAAGTCTCACTCGAGATGGCTTATGGGTGACTGCAAGACCAAGATGTATGAAGTCATGGAAGAGATGGTGCTCATGGGGATGTTAGGCATATTACTCTACTTCAACATTCATCATATCTACCATTGTACAATCATATTCATTTATTAATATTCATTATGTAGTAAAATCACATAACATAACTAGTATGCACTATAAATTAACTCTAACAAATTCATTCATTCATCCATTCATTCATAATAATAGGCATAATACCAACATTTCACACATTGACACAATATTTTATTGTGGTTCAGCCCCCTAGGCTATGTCCACAATATTTTATAGTATCTGCTTCTTTATTCATATTCATCAAATCATTACAATGTGTTCATTACATCATAAGTTTGGTGAGGATGACCAGTGTCACACCAAGATCCACATCTTGCAACTTTATACTCAATTATAATCCATAAGTCTCCAAAACTATCTCAATCTGAGCTCCACATCTCTCAACCAAAACTAGTAACTACGACTCAACACTAGAGGACTTACACCCATAAAACTTAGATATCCTTCCTTATATCTCACAATACATCTTTATACTACTAAAATGGGTAAAACCCTTTGCATCAAATACCAAAACCCTAACCCTAAGTGGATTAGGTTTTTCCACATTGTAACCTCCTGTGTGTGGTTGGTCCATGATCCAACCATTTCCTCATTGAAATGTCCTTATTTTTTCTTTGGATTTCCTCTTCCTTGCATTTCTTTTCCCTTTGTCCTAGCACATTTCTTTCCCTATTTTCCCACATGCTTATTTTATTATACTTTTACCATGCGATCAATTTGCAGTCCCTTTCTCAAATGTCTTCCAAATTTCCTAGACATTTCCCCAAAATATCCTGCTCCAACAAGTATAGACAAGTCACGGATATGAAGGAAAGAATTGAAGAAGGATGGTACAAGTTGTGACAAAGCGTTGGTACAGGTTGATAGTGAAAGAGTGATAGTGGCAATGATTGATTGAGTGACAGTGACATGTTGTCTACATTTGGAATTTATATTTCAAGGTGGTTGGACGGGGCAAGGAAAGGGGGTTGTATCCTCCTTCTAGATGAAGCCTAAGAATCAGGGAGTTAGAGATTCCTTTAGGTTGGAGCCTGAGAATTAGGTGGTTGTAGCCACCTTCTGGTTGGATCCAGAGAACCAAGGGGGTTCTAGCCTCCTTCTTGTTGGAGCTAGAGAATTCAAGGATTTTTAGCTTCCTTTAGGTTGGAGCCTGTAAATAGGGGGTTGTATCCTCCTTCTAGTTGCAGCTGGAGAATTGCGAATTTGGTGCTTCGTATGAATGGATTTTGATATATACAAGAAAACATTCTGTGGTTTTCTCCCATTTAGATTTCCGTGTAAATACTGGTGTATTGTGTTCTTGTCGTGATGTTGATGTGATGTTTCTTATGATCACTTTCCTATCATAT
>ML823519.1:16690-36318 GCA_009831015.1 Picea engelmannii
TATATATATATATATATATACATTGAATGCAATCATAGATGATACATTGATGATAGAATATTGAACATTGTTGATAAAGTGAAAGAATATATATTTTGGTTAAAAGTGGTAAAAGGTTATCATACGGATTCACCTCCCCATCTCAATATTCCAACATATGCTACATAAACTTACTGTTGTATAGCAACATTAAGTATCCCACTTGAAACCTTTTATGTTTAACATGCCTATGATGCCATGCTTTTTATCTTTACTTTTGGACTTGCTAATGGAATCCTGCAACAAATCGATCCTCCTCAAGATGTAATAAATGTGACATTCTTTCGTCTACTGTGATAGAGTCTGAAAGATCTATAATTGATGCAATACATAAAATCATAATAATAAATTCCATTGGAACTGTAAATTCTTTCCCATATACAAACCTAAAATTTGACTATCATGTCAACTTTTTGTAGTCCTATATGACCATAATATTGTAGGGATCCTTAAGTCCCAATCATCCCTTCCTACATTGCAAATATTTTTTAGTGCATTCTCTAAAATTTTATTGAACGCTTCTTCTGTCCCATTTTCCTGAGGGAGATATGGTGTGCTCCTCTGATGGTGAATTTGAAAATTTTTAGTAAATGTTGCAATCATATTATTCAGGAAGTGTCTCCCTTGGTCACTTAGTAAAATGTGCAAGACCCCAAATCTTGTCACTACATTATCAAACATAAATCACACAACAATTTCCACATTGTAGTCTAGGAGTTGTACTGCTTCTTCCCATCTAGTCAAATACTCTGTCACAGTGATTATATACCTAGCTCTTGATCTCCTGACTGGCGGATTGATTGGTCCTACAAAATATATTTCCCATTTTTCAAAATCTTACAGTGTAACCCATGGATGCAAAGGAATTTCATCCCTTCTATATGGATTTCCAAGCCTTTGACAAACATCACATGCTTGGATATATTCCTTAACATCTTTGTGAAGTGTGGGCCACCAAAGCCCTGTGCACAAAATATTTTGCGTAGTCGATTTACCTTCGTGTAGTTTCCTCCTACAATACCTTCATGCACATTTGATAGTTTTATTGACCTTTCATTCTCTAACACACATCGTCTTAATATCCTATCTACACCGAAACTATATAATTTCCCTGCGATTAGCTAATAGTCCACTTCCTTAACCATTATTTGTTTCTTTTCTTCAACTATCATGTCTAATGGAGACATTCCTGTACTTAATAATTCCACAATGTATGAAAAGTAGTCATCCACTATTCAAACTGCAAATAAATGTGCATCTAACAAACTATCATCCAAGTTCCTGCATCCTCACCTGATAGAATGTGTAATAAGTGATTTGGTCCTGCATTCAATTTACCTGGATTAACAATGAATTTAAATTTGTACTCTTGGAGAAAGAGAAACCATCTAAAAATTCCCCCCTCCAACACTGGCTTGTTCACTAAGTATCTTAGTATAGAATGGTTTGTATACATATTGAAATGAGAACCCAACAAATAGTTTCTAAACTTTTGCAACACATACACCATTGCTAATCCCTCTCATTCTATTATAGTGTAGTTATTTTCTGTTGTTGACAACATCCTTCCTGTAAATGCAATTCGATGGTATAAATATCCCTCACCTGTGACCTATATAATATAATACTATGCCCAAATCTATGGACGATGTATCCACATGAACATGAAATTCCTTTTTCCAATATGGAAATATCAAAATTTTCACAATCGCTAACTTCTGCTTCAATGTGTCCAAATTTTTTGGCAGTCTTCATTCCATTGGAATTTAGCTTTTTATTCAACAAATTCTCTATGAGTGTTGTAATCTATGCATATACCTTAATGAACTTCATGTAGTATCTTGTATGGCCCGGGGTTTCTCTTAACCGTCTTACTGATGTAGGCAGTTGTAAGTCCAAAATCATTGCAATCTTGGAAGGATCCACTAGTAATCCTTGCATACATACCACATGGCCCAACAAAATTACAGAAGGTGAAAATAAAATACATTTCTTCAAGTTCAATGAAATTTGAAATTGTCTACACCTATCCAACATTAATATTAGTATTTCTATGTGATTCTTCAATATACTAAACACAATCCAATCATCTAAATAAACTTCAAGGAACTTATGAATAAAGTATTTAAAGGATGCGACCACTACTCTTGAGAAAATTGTAGGTGCATTCTTCATCCCAAAAGGTATCACTATGTAC
This sequence comes from Picea engelmannii, assembly GCA_009831015.1. Classification (NCBI taxonomy): domain Eukaryota; kingdom Viridiplantae; phylum Streptophyta; class Pinopsida; order Pinales; family Pinaceae; genus Picea; species Picea engelmannii. The sequence goes on from ML823519.1 coordinate 18,927, forward strand.
TGGTAGCTTCCCCACTCTTTTGAAAAAGTAGTCATATGTATGTCTTCCTAAGAAATATTTATCTAGTGATATCCTGACAATACATCCATGAAAGAATAGACCTCCTTCCCCGCTATATTCTCTAGTAATTCATCTATGAAAGGTGTCAAAAATGGATCATGCAAACATGCATCATTTAGATTTATTAGGTCTACACACATTTTGATTCACCCTGCTTTCTTATCTTGTACTATCATTGGACTTATCCATTCTGATTCCACCACTGGTTCAATAATTCATGCTTCTAAATTTTTGTCTATCTCTACCTTTACCTTCTCTTTATAATTGAGATTCAGTATATAGGGTCGTTGTCTTACTATATTATAATTTGTTTTCAATGAAATATTCATTTCCCATAGCTCACCAACTATCCCTTTAATTTATGCAAACATGGTTGGGAATAGATCTTGATACTCGCAAATTAAATATGCAATTTTTTCCACAGTTTCATGATTCCAATAGTATCCCATCTACACAAACTTTGGATTGTCTTTTGTCCCAATATTTTACTTTCATTTCCTTAGTGGTTGTGCAGATGCAACAAATTCAAGATATGGACCTTACACTTTGCGTTTCCACTCAATTTTAGGTATTTGTATATTTTTGGGATCCTCCTTATCCTAATCTTCTTGAGCAACATTATAGAATTCCAGTAACTCATGAACAATCACATAATCTCTATGCACACTACACACCGATACTACATCCATTGGCCCTTATTTTGAAACATTCTTTCTTCTAATGGCCTTCAAAGCTACATCTATCAATGGAGATTCATATTCAAAAGTAAATGTTACCTTAAACCTTTGAGTTAGCTCATCCAAATCCATAGTTTCTCTGCACATTTCTAGTTCTAGGTACTAGCTTTTAGGGATTGTTTCCAATGTATGTATGAACTTATGCGTCCATTCTTTATTCGGTATTGAACTCCATATATTTATTCACTGTGAGATATGATATGTTGAGTCACTTAATCCTATATATTTTTTCACAGTATACTAACGTTGGCACCAAATCTAATTTCCATCAATCTTATACACTCCTTCTAGTGTTCTATTCCTTCTTTATGTGCAACCCACCATTTTAATATAGTTGTTTTCAAGACAATATCCAATTCCAAGAAAATTTGTTGTTCAAGTATCTACAATTCAAACTCCTTTAAAAAAGAACTTGTATCAATGAAACTGTCATACTTGGGTGGGTCACATAACTCCATTCCAATCCAGTGCAATGATCATGTAATGTGGGCACATCGTCAGGTTGATGCTTCATGCATCCTTTATTGCCAATGTTCTAGTGCTTCCTCTTAATCTGATGCACATGAGCTAATGATTCTCCAACTTAGGGCGACATCTGTGGTCATATTAACTTAGTCATCCATTCATGCATTCATATTATATAGGTTATCGATTTAGTTCCCTTTATAAGGTTCAATGTACCTCTTTCCTTTTGTAGAATCCAAAGGTGCAATAAAATTCAAGTCCCCTACTTCAAATATCATTTACAATTTATTTAGATTAATAATTGTATGATTTTCAAAGGCCCATTAAAGCCCCATTAGTGCTTCTTATGGTTTACTTTTATCCACAATATCAATGACTTTGAAATATGCTACACTATGCACTCCATCTATATTCACATCTAGTCCTAACAACTGACCAATCAATACTATTTTGTGTTATTTCTCTAATCTTGTCTGGACAGGGAACCAAATAAACTTTGTCTTCCTCAACAATTCCCGTGTTTTCTTTGAGAAAACATTTACATCAAAACCAAATTCTAAAATGACCTGGTCAATGTCATAATCCTCAATCTGTGCACTTAATCTGAACTCGATGATCATCCTCTTTTTATGCAGTACCTAATTCACTACCCTCTGCATGGTATGGAATTACATTTCTTGCATGGAATTATCAATCATCCTGCATAATGCATTCTATGCAAATTCATGTTTAATCAATGATACACAAATTCTTATAAATTATTTCGAAGGACTTACCTTTTCAAGGGGCCTTTCTGGGGTAGTAGATCATAGATCAAAGGCATCTCAACCACAGGGGTTTCATATGATGTTGATGCTATCCAATTTGGTCTTAGTATCTAATTCCTTATCTATTGATATTTATCTTTTTCTTGTTGTGAGTCAAATGTCGGCATAGGTCCTATTGATTTCCTTACCCATTGGTTAGTTTGTTTCGATTTATTCATCCCGTCATCTCTTCTCTTAGATCCTTTGTGTGTGACAACTACCATTTTGGGTCCTTCGTGATGTATCTCTGCTAATAACTTATGTACATTTTGATTTAGGTTTTGGTTCTGGTTCCTTCTTGTGTATCACTTTGTAATTAATTAAGGACAATATTCTATTGCATGATCCAATGCTCTACAGTATGTGAATATTGTTCATGGATTTGGGCATTCATGAGATAAATGTCCCGGTTGATTACAATTGTAGTAGATTATTGGGCCTCTACCTCCTCTACTTTGAATTCAACCAAATCCTCCTCGACTTCCTAGATTAAATCCTCTTTGATTATTATACAATGGAATATTATCGTACAAATCAGTAAGTGCAAAAACAAACTAATCTCCCTAACTTCCATAGGAAGCTAGAACAAAACAAGACATAATACAAACTTCACCTTAGAATTCATTTTCATATAAACTAGTTCAGAGAGGGACAAGTGACATACCTTTTAAATGATGTTTGATGCTCGCTAGTGTCATCCTTGTCGCTTCCTCTTTGGATTTGTGGGATGGTGAACCTGTTTAAGAAGCACAAACCAGAAAAGAGAGATAGAAAAAAGATATATATATTCCAATGAATTCTATGTATAAGATCAAGGAGTTATACAATAAAATCCAAGGCACCTTTATAGGAAAGAAATGTATTGCTACATTATATTAAAATGAAAAGTGGAGAATACAACCCATGCCTTGATGTTGCAATATCCCTTTCAATGGATCTTTGCTCCAACACACACACCTTTTCTCCAATGCCTTTGATGAAGAAGATCCACAATTTGACTTAGAGAGCTAAAGAAAATCTATCTCAAGTATAATCTATAGAAGAACTCTTCATGTATATGAAAACCTTATCCTTTTCAACCTTACCCTTTTCCACGAGAGATCCATATTTATATAGGGTGAAAGAGGGATGGATGAGGATATTAGGATGATCCAACTAAATTAGAGAAGTGAGTAAGATCCAAACCGATCGGAGGCCACCTCATCTTCTAGAAGATTCCCTTCTAGAACATTCATGAATTTTGAATTTTCCTTCACTTAAGCATCATCGCACCCTATGCACAGGCAACCTGTGATGACGATGCAGTACATGTTTTGTGCAGTGTACGATGATCAAGCATCATCGCACCCTAAGCATGGAGCAGGGTGCGACGATCTTCCTTGTCATAGTTTTTGAGGGAGGAAAAGAAAACCACTTTTCTCTTGGAGATAGTATGTTTTAATATTTTTAGGGAACATGGAAGAGAGTTAAGAACATGTCATCAATTGATCACGAAGGTGAAAAACATAATGTGTAACATGGAAAACCTCCTTTTGTCACAACATTTTCCTCCTTAATTCTAGACATATATGAAGATAACTTCCTCATCAAATCAAATGCATGACAATCCTTCTATTGATACCCTACTAACTTGGAAAATTTATGAAATAAATTGCTTGATGTACTATGGTATTTATACAATAATTGAAAATTATGCGGATGATGTTCCCATTTATTACTGCTACTAGAAGTGTCATTATTAAGTGTTAGAGGCTTAGCAAACATGGGTTCCCTAGTTAGAACCTTTGCGCCATTTGGTGCCCATGGAGAACTTATTCCATAGGATCGGGACTTCGTTATAGTTCTAATATGACTTTGTGTTCAAACCCCATATTCTTATTCACAACAATTCTAACCGTTACCTATGGGACTGTCCCTGAGTCTTGGTTAAGCTATTTTTCGACTTTGTAAAACAAGAAAACACTGATGAGTGAACTTGTCTCTTTCACGCTCATTAAATGGATTTGAAAGGATGTCTATTTGGTGTAAGTTTAACCCTTTTTTAGACCAAGTAGATTACTTACGAAAAATGAATACTCTAGTCACCATTGGATAAAAGAGTTCTCCTGGGTATTATTTTATACTTTTTGGGCCTAGGGGGACTAAATCTATGGAAAAGGACATTATTTGGAGTTAATTTGTAATCACATCCCATCATCCTTCTAGAATTATTGAGCTTATTGTTGGCTCCCTATTTGTCGTTATAATCCTCTCACCTCAACAATTTGCATCACTAGCCAAGAATAGCCTTTTATATATCCTTTATAGCTTGACACCCTATACCCTAAGAGGAAAAATCCCCTTGAGTGTCAATGTCCTACATGAACTTCCTTGCATTGATCATAGGTATGATCCATTATTTGGAGCTAGTTGCTTACTCGAGACACTTATTTCCTCTCCTGTATCATAACATTTCTTTTCCTATGAAAAAAAAAAAAATACTGGTGGGAAAATAATATTATCTCATATCTGAAGCAGTCGCATTGCCTTTAAATAGAGAATAAACTTTTGAGTCCACTATCATCCAAATTTTGGATTTAGCATGACCTTAGAAAGTTGATCTCATTACTTAGAGTTTACTCCTCCGACTGATTATTCTTTTAGTCCCTATGGGGATTTTTTTTATCCCTCCTGCGTCACGAAGTTTTATCATCAAGTCTATGCTTATTGAGTTATCCATATGTCTCATGCTCTTGTTAAAAGGAAGTCTATAATCCTATGTCATCCATTTCTCAAAACTATTGACTTTTCATGTCGACCATACCCTCAGTGTATCTTAGAGTCACATCAAGTTTTATTCCTACTATGCACCCTGGTCCTACTTTCATTATGGTAGGTAACCTTGAACCCAGCAGTTGACAACTCCTCCTTGGTCGCTGACTGGGGGGTTTCCCTTGTGTTCGAAGAAAACAAATATATTCACACATTGAGATTCATGCAGTGTCTTGGATTCAATTATCCTTATTGGTGGCTTCCTCTCCTTTGTCGACAATCTTCCTTATTGCATTCTATTCAGAGGGTATCTTTTGTGCACTACTTTCATATGGTTGTTATAGGATAAATCCGTAAGTGTGGACACAAACTGATCTCCCTAGATCCACCTGTATCTAGAACAAAACAGGATAGAATGATACTCTTTCCCTAGATTTTTATTATTGAATATACTAAGAGGCACGATTAAAGAACTTACCTTAAAAGTGCTTCCTTTGATCTCTGTTTCTCCTGCTTTGCTCCAATTCTCTCGTACAGTCACGATCAAGACAATATAAAACAATCAAAGTGAAGTAAACACATTCTATTCAATAATTAATCTATGCATATGATCAAGGAGTTATGCAATAAAGTACAATTCACTTTATGGGAAAGGGACACATTGATGTATTATATTGATAGAAAGAAAAGCTTACAACCTGAGCCTTGATGTTGCAAACCTCCTTTCGATGGCCCTTAGCTCTGACACACACACTTGCTCACTTGTATGAAGAATATCAACAACCTTTGATAACCTTGCTGGAGCTCTCTAGCTGTTGTAGCATCAATCCTTCACACAATCTTTCACAAATTCTCCAATGTCTTCTTAACCTTGTTTGCTTCTAACCTTTTCCATGATAATCCTCTCAATATATAGGAGGAAATGAATTAGTTACTTTGATAAGAATGATCCCAAGATATCAGGAAAGCCAGTACTTAGATAACCATTCGAATGCCATCTCATCATTCTAGAAGATTCCCTTCTAGAAGCTTCGAGAATTCTTCTTTTTCCCTTCTTTAGGAAGTGTTCGCACCCTAAAAGTTAGGCACAGTGCGAACTTCTCGCACCCTGGCTTAAGGTAGCCTGTGAGAATCAGGCATTCTCACAGGCAAATGTATAGACAGCCTGCGAACCTTCCTCAAAACTGTGATTTTTGGAGAAAGATGAAGGTAACTTTTCTCAGGAAAAGATTCTAATGAAGAGCCTGAGTACACCATCCTTAATACATCATCATAATTACCAATATTATGGGTAAAATAATTCCCCCCAAAGTTTGATATTGGAACCAGTGACAGTTGATAGAGTTTGTAAGCTGCATGTGTGTGTCGAGAAACAGGAGCACATCTAATCAGAAACCTGCAAACAATCAAGCATCGACAGAGTATCATATATATCAATTCTGAGGTAGGCATTCCCATACTCAGATCATAGACTGATGACGTTGTAGACACAGGTCATGTCCACCAATCATACACTATGGATCCATGCCGTGACAATATAACATAGCCACTTGAATACACTGTGGATCTATACGAGCAAATTCAAATCAAGACGACATAGCCACGAAACATACACAGTGGATCTATGTGTCGCAAGTTATACATACTCCATCGCAACCTGGATCACAAAGATAATATCCAGGGTCTTCAACCTCATCCTCCAAAGTACGAATCTATCCATGTGATTACATGTGTTGAAGTCGAACATGGTAGAAACCACTTGATTACCGGTCAATGATAAAACCGTTAACAAGTGCGAGGGAAATTACCATTGATGTTAATGACTCCCAAGGTACCATAGAAAATCGAATGTGAATAAATTATTTGATGTCGAACATTCGACGGAATCTTTCGATCAGGGGTCAATGATGTAAACCCACTGTCGAAAGTGAGAAAACTTGTGATTGAGGCATGCAAGCTCCAAGGTACTAAATAATTTCTAAGTTTTGATTCTGGATAATGAGCTGAAGTCGACGGAACAAAAATCATCATAGGAGGGCCTTGATGTATCCCCCATCAATGACACGAAATGAGTAACATAGTTTGAAGGTGAAACAGATCACTTTGCAGATTGAACTGGACACAGGGAAGGCCGACTCGGAGAGAATGGACAACTGCAGATGGCCGACTCAAGATAGGTTTTAGGTGGACTTCTCTTGAATATATGAATGACACGACCAATGATTTGGCAGCATTGACTCAAAGATGACACATGGACTGACCTTGTAGCAAATCGAATAAGAGACAAATGGATTTCTCAAACCAGCTTCAAATGATGAATAGGGGGTGTCATGTTCAAGAGCGACACTTACTTCCAATCAATACAAATATGAAACATATCCCTTTCCCAAATTTTCCCCCACCATTTCTGGCAAGTACCTCTTTATTTTTACGCAAGATTGAAGAGGATCACATGTACTTGTTGATATAAGCTCATCCTTCGGACGAGTCCCTCGGAGTATTTTTAATGTACCCTAAGAAGGAGTGGTTTGGTCCCATCACGGGTCTGTCAATGTTTGTTTAACGAGTCCAGAGATAGTAAACTCGAAGGTTTTTCAAGATTATAGAGTTTGGAAAAACACTTAAAAGAGAATTCTCTCAGTTCCTTTTTCGTAAAATAGTCTGGACAAGACCGAAAAAGAGATAAATTATCGCTCACCAGATGCATACTTCAAATACTTTAGCGAGCGTGAAAATAGCAAGGTCGCTCGACGATCTTTTCACGTTTAGAGAGTCTGAAAAGAGCTTAAAGAAGACTCTGGGGGGTTCCTTTTTCGTATAACCTTGTTGAGCCCGAAAAAGCGATAAAACTATGCTCGATCATGTTCTCTTGTTTTTACGAGCGTAAGAACGGACAAAAACGATGCTTGAGGTTTTATGTAAAAACCCTAAAAAACAATCAAAATCACACCATAACGGAGAAAAATATGTCCATATCCTTTTGTAATCATTGATGTTTCACACCTGCAAGTCATTACACTCATTTTTTATATTAGTAATTAGGTTTAACAATAGATAAACATGAAAACCCAAAAATGACATAGTAAAAAGTAAATTAAATGAGTAAATACACATTGTTACCATATCATTTTACATTTTCACTATTGAGTTCCAAAAACCCCCATTTTACCCTCCGACTTCGGCGTTGATTTTCGGGAGCTACAAGAGATCATTTGATGAGCCGTCTGCAGCATTACGGTAAGCTCTTCTTTCTTGATATTTTCATGGTTTAAATTTATGATTTAATTGGTTAGTTTTTTCATTTTCAAGTAGTTTTTTGAACCCTACATGCGCGCAGGAATTCTCGCAGGCTGCCCATATAGGGCCTGCGAGAATGATACTTTCTCGCAGGCAATCTTTGAGCCACCTGTGAGGGGTTCAAACTGTGTATAATAAGGCACCTGCGAGCAGTACAGAACTCAATTTTTGTTTAAATATTTATCCAATGAAAAAGATTTATCTCATTAATAAAATCATTAATCCCCTTTGTATGTTTCTTATGCAGATAAATAGCCACAAACATGGTGCTTGAGTGGCGGGAACGAGAACATGAGGAGGATAATGCAAAAGCCGAGAATCATCCTCCCACCATAGCTACATTGAAGGATTGTGGTCTCTTAAAATACTTTCGCACCCCTGGTATGAGGGCCCAGGTTAGATTACTGGAGTATCTAGTCCGGATGTGGGATCCAGATCAACAGGTTTTCATTGTAGGAGCTCATACATTAGCCATTGACATAGAGGATATATACTTCTTGACCGGATTATCCAGACGTGGGTCTTATGTCAGTTTGACCGGCAGCAGAGGTGGCGGATTAAAAATGAGTGAATATTACAATCAATACTATGTACCCGAGGCCGAAAGAAAGAAAGGGAAAGTGGCGATATGGGGAGTAATAGACTTGACTCTCCGCACTATTCTCTTCATGATTTCTCAGATGGCTGGGAGTTCTACTCCCCATATGGCATTACAGAGCTATTTCCAGTACGCCATCGAGTGTACTGAGCCCTGAGTCTTTAACTGGGCTAATGCAGTATTGCGCAGTATCAAAAAAACAACTAACCAAGTGCAGGCGGGGTGAACTGAAACAATTTGGATATGGATCTTTACTAGTGTCCTTCTTCCTTGAGAGGGTCCCTGTATTCTGACTACAGGCAGAGTGGAACCTACCGGGTCCTAGGGATCCATGCATGCTTAGATGGTGTCGGCTTATGGCCCGGCACGTGGCAGGACCAATCGTCAAATATGACGATATTTTCTTTGATTGGCTCCGTAACCAGATGTTGATGGTCGATGACTACGCCTATGCCGGGTTGGATTTCCGAGGAGATCCGGATCTGGCACTTCCTGAAGACGCTCAGTGGGGAGACCTCGGTAATAAGTACACACATTTTCTCGTTTCAAATGTTTTTATTTTATTTTATTTTATAATATTCAAATGTTTTTGTTTTATATTGTTTATCCAAAGACTAACACAAAAAAAATGTTTGTTGATAACACAGATGTTGGACAGTATAGACCTGCTGGTAGTTATCCTATCCAGAGGTGAGGAGAGGTAGCAGCAGTAGTACCACAGTATGCCGAAGACTATCAGATAGTGGAACAAAATTTAGAGGGTCTGACAACAGACATTCCAGATATGACTCTGGAAGAGATTCCACGACGCGATCAACGTCACATTGTAGGGGTATCAGCTGCTATGGTTTGACTGCTCCATAGAGTAGCTAGGGCAGTAGTGTGTTACTGTGAACGTCATCCATGACGTCACTTTGTAGAAGCTACAAGATTCAATTTTTGATATTTTGGTCTTCGGACAAACTTTTGTAAAAAACAAACTCTTTTGATCGTTATATATATAGATGGTTTCTACCGGTTTACTTTATATTGTGTGACTTTTAATGTGTTTGATTTATAAATTATTCAAATGTCTGTCCAATACATAATTTTCCAATGCATCGGTTAAGGAATTAAGACATCTAGGAATATGCTGATATTCAATGTGATCGAAATATCGTTCCAAGAGGCGAATTCGCAAATACACTCTTAATAAAGTAGGACTTCAAATAGAATAGATATTACTTAGCTGTCGTACTACAAGTTGCGAGTCGAGTCGCACAACCAAATGACGAATTCCAAGTGAGATAGCATCAACCAATAATTCAATCATGGCGCTATACTCTGCAATGTTGTTGGTTGCACGGCCAAGACATACACCTTGTAAAGATACAAGTTTGTTTGTTGGGGCATAGATTTCCCACGCAGCAGAAGCGAGGTTTCAAGTACTATGGCTAGCACCATCAGTGAAGCCAATATAGGGTAGCGAAGACTCCGACATCTGACAATCAAATACAACGTCACATAAGGGTAAAGACCAGATAACGTCAACAACAAACTAAAGTAACACACGCAAAGTATGATACATAAAATACAAGTATTTGTGCACAAATGACTTATGCGTAATACTTCTTCAAGTACAACCCATTCCTGGGTTCACTCAAAGGGATACCATCATAATCAACCAGCTCATACGCTCCTTTATCCAAAACTCGACGAACAATATAAGTACCTCGCCACATTGGCTCGAACTTTCTAGCTCCTAAGACATCTCGATCTTGTTCATAAAGAAGAACAAGATCACCTTCAGAGAAAATGCGAGGCTTGACATGCTTGTCATACTGCGCCTTGACACGTTTCTTCTGGGCTTCTATTATTAGAGTGGCGTCACATCGAGTTTTGTCTAATCACATCAGATACAACAGACGTTCTTCTTCATAAGAAGTATTGGGTAAGAGTTCGACAACTAGCTTCAGAGAAGGTATCTCACATTCTATTGGAAGAATGGCTTCCACACCATAGACTAATCGAAAAGGCGAAAACCCCGTAGCGGATTTGACAGATGTCCGATAAGCCCACAATGCCGAAAACAACATCGTGTGCCAGCTTGTTTTGTGAATTCCTATCATTCGTCGAAGCATAGTTATAAGGACTTTGTTTATGGCTTCGACCTGGCCATTATCTTGTGGATAATAGGGGGTTGAATTCTCATGACGAAGACCCAACTTTTCTGTAAGTTCAGACATCATAAAATTCCTAAAATGACTACCGTGATCAGTAACGATAGCTTGAGGAACACCAAAACAAGCTATGATATGGTTAAAAAGAAACAACCCTGCAGTCTTTCCAGTATTATCGAATTTTGGCATCGCCTCGGCCCATTTTGTAAGGTAATCAACAACTACAATGATGTAACCATGCCCCCCGACCGAGTGAGGGTGAAATGTCATGAAATCAATGCCCCATTTTGCGAAGGGACCAACTGAGATCACAGGATGTAGAGGAGCAGGATGCGACCGAATTTTCTGATTGTAGGTCTGGCAGGCATGGCACTTCTGAACAACAGTAATGCAATCATTGAACAAGGAAGGCCAAAAATATCCTGCGCGTAAGATCTTCTGGGCAGTAGCATACCCAAACATATGACCACCACATGCTCCGGAATGGCAGTCATTCAGAGCTTTCTCGGCTTCATCAAATGTCAGACAATGTCGAAAAATAGATTCAATTCCTTGATGGTAAAGAGTGTCCCCGAGGATGATGTATTGACATTCTTGATAACGGATACGACGTCGTTCCGAACTAGATAAAGTAGGTCAGAAAGTCTGGGTCTGGAGATATATAATGATATCCCCATACCAAATATCGTCAATGCTAATAAGGAAAGGTGATTCATCGGACAATGAATTTACTGCTACATTTTCCGTGGCAGAGTGAGGAAAATCACATATCAACTCAGCGAAAACTAAGGATTTCTTAGACGTGGCGCGATCGAATTCCAAGTCCAACTCCTGGAGTATGAAAATCCACTTGGATTATTTTCCCCCCAGCAATTGACATGTCAAAATATGTTGCATGGGGTTGCAATGAGAAATCACAGTAGTTTTCCTTGAGAGTATATAATGTCAAAAATGTTGAACTGCTTGAACGGCATCCAAGGCCAGTTTCTCAACATGTTGATACTTGATCTCCGTGGATGTGAGACTTCGAATCAAGTAATAAATAACATGTTCATCGTGCGAATGATCCTCTTGGACCAGAACCATGCCGATGGTATACTCAGAGGCATCAAGATAAAGAAAATAATCACGATTATAATCAGGAGGAAAGAGAAGCGGAGCTCGGGTGAGGGATAGCTTCAAAGCCTCAAAAGAATTGTTAGCAATAGTATCCCAAACGAAGTCTGAACCTTTCTTCAGTAGCCGGGTGAAACCACGAGTAATCTCAGCGTAATTAGGAATGAAACGACGAAGAAATTTTGCTTTCCCCGACAAACTTTGCAACTGACGCAATGTAGAAGGAGGAGGGAGATTAAGAATCACCTCAACCTTAAGTGGATCCACCCTGATCCCTTGACGTGAAACAATGAAACCTAGAAGACAGCCGAATTCTATGCAAAAAACACATTTATGAGGGTTTAAATGAATACTATAGAACCGGCAACGAACGAAAATAGCTCAGAGATGAATGGGGTGATCGACTCGACGTAAAGAGTGAGCTGGTAAATCATCCAAATAGGGTTGAACGATATTCTTTATATCGTGAAAAGCATAAGACATAGCACGTTGAAATGTCGCACCAGCATTCTTAAGACCGAAAGGTAGTTTCCTATAGGCAAAAGTACCCCAAGGACAAATAAACGCAGTTTTATGTTGGTCCTCAGGAGTGATGTTAATTTGATTATAGCCGGAGAAACCATTCATGAGAGAGAAGCTTTCACTTCTAGCACAGTCATCAACAATCTGGTCGACGAAAGGGGTTGGAAAGTTGTCTTTTGGACAGGCTTTGTTAATATCCCTATAATCAACACATACACGAATACTGCCACCTTTCTTATCGATTGGAAAAGGGTTAGAAACCCATTCTGTCAGAGCCACGGGATAAATAAAGCTGGCTTTGAGAAGTTTTTCAACTTGAAGTTTAATAGCTTCCGCTTTACGTGGGTGTACAGGATGTAGGCACTGTCGGACAGGTTTAGCTCCGGTGTAGGTATTTATCTCATGCACAACAATAGAAGGGTCGATACCGGGCATCTCTTCGTAACTCCATGCGAATATGTCACGAAATTCTTTGAACAGAGATGTGTAAGTGACAATTTCCTCTGGAGAACACGAAGCTCCAATATGAACATTTTCAACTATCCCAGGTTTAACAGATATATCAATGGGAATCGTGGGAGATATATTACTGAGGTTCCCTTCGGCAAACACATCATGTGCAGATCTAAGAACGGTCGATATGACAACAACGGTCGACAGAGTCGAAATCCGTTGGTAGTTCTCGAGAGTGTGTTGTTCCAAAAAGAGTATGGAACGATGATGCCCATTGTCCCAAGGAGTGTCCTCCATGACAGACATGATCATCTCGTCAGTAGGAAAAACAATGTGAAAAGGATCAGTAGACAACTCATCAAGAGAAGAGGTAGAAGGTATTTCCGATTGAATGGCATTATAAGCCGACTCAACCGGACTTAACGGCATGACGTCGCCGAAACGAGTATGATCTCCTAGGTCAGGGACTATCCAAGGGTCGTGTGATGCAGGAAGTTCATGAGGTACAGTGGATATCATGTTGATAGAAGCAACTGACAAGCGTGGAATATCGAGCTGTGGAATGGGAAAAGTACCCATTAACGAGGAATCCTTTAAAAGGCCTACCCCGACATTCTCATAACCTGGCGAGGTTTTAGCTATAAACGACACATTGCCAGTACGAGTATCGGAATTAAAGAAGGAAAGTTGGTCAACAGTAAAAACCTTTCCCTGATGAGGAAAACGTACTACACGGAAAAGAGTTGAGACAATAGCGCGCATGGAATCTATCCAGCTACGACCAAGTAGAAGATTATAATCCAGGGGAGCATCGAAAACTTCCACTTCAACTTGGACTGTCTTATCTTCTAGAGTAACGGGCAATGATGGAAGAACACCGTAAGGCTTAAAACCAGAGCCATTAAAGGCTTTCAGAGTATTTTGTGATTCATTTAAGGGAGGAGAGCCAATGGCTTTCCAACAAGCAAGAGACATTACACACGTAGAGGCACCCTCATCGATAATAGTTTGGCAAATGTTCTTGTCAGAGACAACAACTTGAATTTGAAATGCAAGCTGAGGGGGTAACCTTGGAATATGATCTTCCAAGTCAAAGACTATTAAATTCGTATCTGTTGGATCAATTCCACCTATAGCTTTCAAAAAAGCCTTTCGTTGTGCAGGACAAGACTGAAGGACTTCAAGGGCTGACATCGCTGAAGGTGCATGGGCCAGATCTTCTACAATGCTATAGTTAAGGGCCGCACGCGCATGAGGATTGAAAGCCGACTTGCGAACGACACCTTTTGGGGGTCGTATTACTGTATCAAGACTCAGTCTTTCGAGATGAAGAGGACCATTCATAGGTGGAGTTGGTGGAGAGGGTTGTACCAGAGCAGGAGGTAAATCGTCAACCTTCTTCTTAGATGGAGAATAATCTTTGGCTCTAGTTGCGATTGCAACGTCGTTTTCCTTCGAATCACTAGTACACATCAAAACGTATGACGTCATAGAATTGGATGGTTGGTCATGGATGACCAACTGGGCCTGTTGTTGAGACGAGAAGGGTTGGGACAAGACTACCGGTGTAGATGGTTTTGGCATTCCTTGAAGGAACTTAGTAACTTCGGCACGTCTAGGACAATCCTTCGTATAGTGATCGTCACCATAGATAAGGCAAGGATAGTGTGGTTTGCGCTTATCCCGATCTTCAACAGGAGGATTTTTAGTTTGTTATGTTGGATTATTATTTTTGCCCTCCTTATTCTTGCCTCTCCCTTTTTTCAATTTACCTTTACCGGTCGGGGTAGATTGAACAACGTTCACCTCATAGGTTTTACCGGTGGAAGTGGTAGGAGATGGAGAATTTTGAACATTAGAAGATGTAGATTTAGGGTTGTATTTGAAACAGAATGTGAGTGGGTATGGGTAGTACCAATCACACCATCAGCTGCATGCGAAGCAACTGGAGTATTCGAAGTGCTGGAAGTACCAGGACGGGGTAGTTCAGGTAGAAAATCGTAAAGTGTTCCCATTTGTGAATAAATAAGATCAAGATATTGGGCACGACTGATAGCCTGCTCTTCCATAACAACACCACCCATGGAAATGTCTTTACCAATTTCATTCACAAAGGATTTCGTGAACCATTCGGCCAGTAGCTGATCAGGGAGTTCAAGTTTGATGAGACGTCGTCTCCGTCTCCACTCATGTATATGATCCGAGATGTGAGTGCCTTTAGTTTGTTTAAAAGAAGTTAAAATCTCAGTCCCAGTATCATAACAGATCAACAACTAGTAATGTGTAAGAAAAGCCATAGCTAGAGTATTGAAATCAGAGAAGAAGCCCCGTGGAAATTCAATATACCACTTCGCAGCAGACCCTGTAAGGGTTCTTTGAAAAAGACGTAGGCGAATAGAGTCATCCATCAAAGATTTGGATGAACACCATAGATGAAAATTCATCACGTGATTGTTCGGGTCCTCTCCCACTTTGCCATCAAATTTTGGAATGTCAGATGGAAGCTTGGCTGGAATAACAGGCCATTGGGGAGAGTGACGAATAGGATCATTTAGAATCCTAGAAAAATATGGCAAATCCAAAGTAGCTAGAAAAGGTAATTGTCGATTAGCTTATGGATACTGGTGACTTTGGGGTGGAAGCCCTGTCGGCAAACCAGTAGGACCGTAAGAAGTCTGCCCATAGTGGGAAGACCCTGGATGATTCGGTGGTGGTTGGAGAGGATAGTAATTCCAAGGATGGTAACCTTGAGTTTGAGTAGGGACCTGAGGTCCAGTAGTATGACTCTGACCCCAAATAGGATTAGGTATACCTGGATAGGGTTGGCCTATAGTAGGGACAGTTTTCTGCCCCCCATCATTTTGAGGAAAGTTTTGTAAAATCCAATTCCAATACTGGGCCAATTCAGGAGGTATGTCTTTTCCAAAAGGTGAAGTTGGTCCCCCTACCGTAGGTTGTGCGCCAACTGAAGGTTGTGTATTAATTGGATTTTGACCAATAAGAGGAAATTGAATTGTACCACCTTGTCCACCAACAGGAATCTGCACAGTTGGTGTCACGGTCGGGATAGTGCCACTAGGATTAGGATTGCCAGAAGGAAAAGGAGGGAGTGTCGGAATAAAACCAGGGATAGTGTAGCCAGGAAAAGGAGGACCACCTGGAGAACCAGTTGGGGTTTGCGGAGGTGTTGGATTGGAAGCATTCAAAAAAGCATTCAATGCATGATAACCGGGTGGTAGTGTCGGATTGACCTCATGTATTCGCTGGGTATTAATAGGAGCAAGAGTAGCTACAGTAATTCTGGTTTTGACACTCGTAGTATTTGCGAGATGGGCCATCTCGGGAGGAAGAACAAAACAATAAGTGGTAGTCTCTGGTGTAGTTTCTGTCTCAGGAGACACCGGAGGATTGATTTGGTAGACGGTAGGTGCTTCAGTACCAAAAAGGACTCGTCGGAAATCACCTGACCAAAAAGGATCTTGGCCTACTACACCAGGAGAAGGACTAACGGTTGATTCAGAAGATGTAACAATGACATCGTCAGAAGAATTTAAACACACAAAAGGTCGTTCACCACGGTGAATGCGATAGTCCTCTCTAGTATTGGTAACTTGAAAATCTTCTAGATAGTCAGTTCGTTCTACCTGTGGAGGTGGTGTAGTGAAAACTAGAACGTCACTTGTCTCTTCGTGTGTTGGGGTGACAACTGGGACTTCACTTTGACGAGGAGAGCCCTCAGGTGTACCGGTAGGCGAAGGTTGAGAATCGTCCAGATGATATGGAGATAAACCTTGCATTCTACGTGAACGTCATGGGGGAGCAATTGTAAAGAAGTGACAAGCTCCATGAGAAAATTCTTAAGGTTAATTATGAGAAACTAACAACACGCACTAGTAAACAAAAACTAGGAAACAATCACCAGGCAAACAAAACCTTCTAATTTCGAGGCCACTAGTTGGTGATGAAATCCAACGTCGTAACAATGAGACGAGAAGGGGCGGGGCTAGGATGGAAAATTTACGTTGACGACCTGCTTAACGGACTTACACCCTGGTGCAAGCTCCCACACATAATCGTGGGTATACCCTCCAAGGAGCCCGAGTGAGTTTGATCAACGTCAATTCCAGGTACCGTGAAGACTTTCCCCTCCACAGTCACCTTGGGTAAGAACCTAGAGAGACAGGCCACTAAGGTCACCACAAACAACAGTACAGCCTGGGGGAGCAGTCGGCAGTTTGATCCACACGCAAGGGCAGGGTATCTAGCCCGAAATCAACTCAAAGGCTTCCACTCATCATTGTGGGTATACCTCAGAGTGACCCCTGTAATACGTGCAATCTCTACACTGATGTCAACAAAGCAGGGTGAGTAACTCTGCCAACACCAATGCGACCTAGTGCTTGACCCTTGTGTTAGAAGGGCTTCCCA
>ML823519.1:37481-69555 GCA_009831015.1 Picea engelmannii
ATCAAGACAATACAAACCAATCGAAGTGAAGTAAACACATTCTATTCAATAATTAATCTATGCATATGATCAAGGAGTTATGCAATAAAGTACAATTCACTTTATGGGAAAGGGACACATTGCTGTATTATATTGATAGAAAGCAAAGCTTACAACCTGAGCCTTGATGTTGCAAACCTCCTTTCGATGGTCCTTAGCTCTGACACACACACTTGCTCACTTGTATGAAGAATATCAACCACCTTTGATAACCTTGCTGGAGCTCTCTAGCTACTGTAGCATCAATCCTTCACACAATCTTTCACAAATTCTCCAATGTCTTCTTAACCTTGTTTTCTTCTAACCTTTTCCATGATAATCCTCTCAATATATAGGAGGAAATGAATTAGTTACTTTGATAAGAATGATCCCAAGATATCAGGAAAGCCAGTACTTAGATAACCATTCGAATGCCATCTCATCATTCTAGAAGATTACCTTCTAGAAGCTTCGAGAATTCTTCTTTTTCCTTTCTTTAGAAAGTGTTTGCACCCTAACATTTAGGCACAATGCAAAATTCTCGCACGCTGGCTTAAGGTAGCCTGTGAGAATCAAGCATTCTCACAGGAAAATGTATAGACAGCCTACGAACCTTCCTCAAAACTGTGATTTTTGGAGAAAGATGAAGGTAAATTTTCTTAGGAAAAGATTCTAATGAAGAGCCTGAGTACACCATCCTTAATACATCATCATAATGACCAAAATTATGGGTAACAATGGTGCATATGAGAGATGCACAAGGTCGTTGGTTCATGCAAATACTATTCATCCAAGATCCTTCTAATCATCAAGCTATTTCTTTGTACCTCGTGATGGCCAATGAGAGATTCCCTAATGCTATCCTTTCAACAGGTCTCCTTCCATCGAATTCAACTCATATATTCTATAAATGAGACCTATATTATTATGAGTACCTAAACGATTGTAGTCACAATTGGCAAGTTATCCCTCCATCAATAGTTAAGAATACATAAATTTCTCCTGATCGATGGATTCTTCAAGTGTTCGACCTCAACACCCTTATTCACACTTGTAAGAATGTACTCGGTGCCTTGATACCTACTTTCATTATCGATAGGTTGTCTCACGTTTTTTGACGGTATAACTTAATCATCGGTAATTAAACAAGGTCTCATTGTGTTTGACCTCAACTCTTCTATTCACAGGATGTAGAATTACACCTTTGGTGGATAGTGTAGAATACCTCCAGCTTACAGTAGGAGTATTCCTAATATGTTGTTGGATTTCAATGGACGAATACCTATATGACTTCAGTGATCATGGGAGATCAGATTATACTCCATTGTATACAAATATATTTATATTGATTTTGAGACTAGATTCCACTGTTCCTTATTCGTGACTATGGAAACCTATGGCACATGTCTGCTCTTTATTTCCTATTCATGTCCATGAACAACTATTTGATAGATTTCCACATGGATATGCAGTGTAATTCAGATTGGAATCCATGTGTGCAAAGTTGTTATGGATTGTAATATTCTCATGAGTAACTAGCACTTCTAGATGAGTCTCCATTACTCCACTTCTAGGAATTATAATGTATTTGATCCATCACATATACTCCTCTGACCCCACACATCCGAGGGAATCTGTTATAACAAATGTTTCCTCACCCCATACAACTTTCTTGGATGGCCTTTCCATTTACCTATACAGACTTGAAGTCCCCTTTTGTGCCTTCCAGAGCCAAACAATCACATTTTTCCACATATATGCACCCTATCAATTAGATAACAAGCATATACACAGGTTGCTCCACTACAACCCACGTACATCGAATTTTTTGCTCAAAATTAAAAATTATGTTGGGTTTCCATGCCATGTCATGAGATCCATGATCCTTGACCTTCCATATACTGGAAACACTCTAACTCGGCCCTTTAGTTCCATTTGAAGGCTATAAATTGAGCCATATCCAATCCTTGGAGGCGATTCAAAAATTCAACTTTTAGATAAAAGACACTGTAGAACTTTCACTTCATATTGAGTCTGCATCCCTTTATCCTTGAAAGTATAAACTTCTTGTTCATCCCCCAAGCTCTTCCTTCTTTGTGATGGAGAACCTCATTGACTCCTTTATATGAGCTTTCGTTTGGTGGAGGATTGAAGTGGTGGAGGTCCAGCTGGAGGGACTTTGTTTCTCAGTTCTGATACGTTCCGTTATAGAAGTTTGCCACATATATACTTTTTCTAATTATTTTAATAGAAATACTCTTTTCTCTTCCAATTGATATCTTGCAAATATTTGAATTATTATTCCATGGGTGTATTTGTCATGTATGTTAATGTATTATGATAATATATATGCTAAAATAATATATTATCACCATATGCTTGTGTATCGTTTTTGTTGAGGACAAGTTGCAGGTATAAATCTTTGAGTTGCGTGCTCAACAATGGTCTGCATCGAATGTCTGGACGAGGTATGCTCTTGGCCTTGTCTTGTTATCATTTCATTTATATAGAATATTTGGGATTAGAGTTGATTTATGTGTGTCATTCTGTCTATTTTGGTTTACCCCATTCCATAGAGATATTTTCCTCATAACAAAACTTACGACCATACTAGAGATTGATCTTCTTTTTGGGGGTTTGGAGTGTTTTTATCCTGGATTTTCTCTCTGTTAGCTTGAGTTTCCTTGTTGCCTGATTGCTTGACAACCTATTTTTACTTTGCATATGAGTTTCTTGGCTTAACCCTTGCCTTGACAGTGTTTTAATAGGTATACATAGTTTTTCCCTTCACAGATGTATACATACGGGAGTTGTCCTCCTTTAGGGTGCGTACATACACAAGTTTTTGTCAAACAACATACATTAGCTCTTTAAACTTGCTAGCTGAGTTTATTGTTTTTTGGGTGAGTTTGGTTCATTGTTGAGTCTTCTTGGGTCCATGTCCATATAGTTAAGTGCTTACAGAGTGATAGGAAGCCTTCTTATTGTTGAATTTTCGGGCGGTATTCTTTCTTATCATTTTTTTCATTGGTTGTCCTTGCACATTGGTGTGAGTCTTTGCTTCTTAGTATCCTGCTTGATTTGTATTGTTTTGCTTGAGGTAGGGTCTACATGTGAATTTTCTATTCATTCCTTGCATTTAATTTTCTTTATGTTGAAAATACAAAAAACGTTTTCTCCTTTTGCATTAGGGCATTTTCTCTTTTGATTAATTTCATTTATTTTGATACATATGGAGATATTGCATTTGATTGAAATTGTATAAATTACATTGGAAAAGTTGCATTTATAAGCATACCATCTCTTTGAAATTCAAAAGTCATGCTTACCGGTGTTTTTATATTTACTTCTTTTATATGTTGAGTCATAATACCATCAATTTCAGGATCGCACCTCTTGAGTAAGCAGAAGCCATGAAAATAACACTGATTATTTAAAATTGATTAGAAATGATTGTATTTTTCAGGGTACACCAACAAGTATAGTACATAAGGCCTTGGAATAGGATTTTGTGAGTAAAATTATCCAAGTCTATTAAACTAAACATATGTGTATGACGAGGGAGTGGTGAAACCCATTGTGTAATTAGTAACATTAAGAGTCTCCGCTCACACTGGAGTTAAGCACAAGATGATATGAAGTTGGTTGTAGAGATAGACCTATAATACCTTCTTAGTGTCATAGATATTTATGGGGTTCTATTCATATTTGGGGTTCTTTATAGTACATTTACCTTCATGAGAGGTGATGCTTTCAAGATTTTTGTCTTTGTTATCCTACCCATATGGTGGACTAGACTTATGACTGTTTGGATGTGCATTGGTTTTATTGTGGTGACTCTAGTTGCTTGACATAGGTATCCACATAGGTTACTTGCAGGGGTTATTCTGTAGGTACCTAAGTCAGAGAAGGGTCATACAACACACAACATTTATGGAGGATTACCTCTCTGGGGGGATCTGACTGACTATGTTGTTAATCCTACGAGGACACTTATAATTGATTTTGATACCTCCAATATTTTGAAGGGAGTCTCAAGCCCCTCTGGGGTGAAACATACCTACTCTAGTGAGGGAGGCCCCTTTTCGGCTGCTATATCATGTTTGTGTGTATTGTCCCATTTAATTTATTTTGGTGTGCTATTTAATTATTAGTTGTCCCTAGGATTTGGTTTTATATCTTGAGTCTTTAGTCATCATGGAGCAATACCATCCTCCTCACAGGTCATAATTTTTTGAATTTACCTCTCCATCTTGAGTCTTCACCAAAGTTTTCTTCTAAAAGGAATAAAGTTAATAAACATGGTTTTTGGCCCTTGACTAGGTTTTGAGGAAACACTGGTCATGTTTGAACATTTTTGGGACTTCGACAGGTTGGTCGAAGATGGATCTCCTAGGCAAAGTGGAGATCGCAGGATCTCGCCCATTTTGCAGGCTTTTTGGGCTTTTAGGGTTTATGTAACATGTATGGGATGTCAACCCATGGGTTTAACCATGCATAGGACCCTTTTTGTAATGTATAAATAAGTAGCTTGGTGATGTAAGTGAAGGAGTTAGTTGGTTACTAGCCATTGATCGACTTAGTGCTTGGCTAGTTGGCTTTGTTCACGAATGAGTTAAGACTTGTAGAGATAAGTGCAAGTGTTTTTTAAGTTCTTTGTGCACATACAGTGTAAGGCTTGGTACCTTGATCTAATTCGGGGAAGAAGGATCTAGCGAGGTGTGTGCAAATATCATGTCCTTTGCGGAGTTGGATCTGTGGCTTGGTGCATGTAAGAAGATTGGAAGAAGCTAATAAAGAAGAAGAAGAGTTGGTGGACGTAGCCCCACACTGGGGTGAACCACATATATCATGTGTTACTCTTCTTTGTGCTATGTGTTCATGATGGTTATGTTTATATTTTCTTAGTGCACTATTCTGGATATATGATAGGTAGATTCATTGATGCTTAGTGCTTGATATATGAATAAATGCTAGATTTTCTCTGATGCTATGTACTGAGTGCTTAGATGTCTTTAATATTGATTACTACTACACTGATCTACAATTAGGGTTAATCTGTGATGTGAATAAAAATCATAACTGAATGCATACTATTGTCTAAGTGCTCTATTGAAGTGTGTAATGATAGATCTGTGTCCCAGCTAGGTTGTAGACACTTGAGTCCTGCAACCCCCCCTTCCTCTACCTTGGGTGAGACTTCATCTACTTCATAGGTGTTTCTGAAAGGGTCGGCAGTTAGGGTTTAATTGGTGTGCTTTTGAATCATTGAACCTTGGGTCTTCCCTTGTGTGAACAAATGGTTCCATTGTTGGGACCTGAAACCATGATTGTTGGGAACTAAAGAAAAGAAAAATCTCTGTGCATAGATCTGTTGCTATAGTGCGTAGTATTATACTTAACTTGAGAAGCTCAGTGCTAAAAGAGAAGCTCGATCTGAAGAAAAGAGGTAAGATATTAAAACTTTGTGCTCTGGTAAAGTTAAGATAAGTGGAAATTTTTTCTTCGGAAGTATGGATCTAGCTATGTTTGACAGATTTTGTCCTAGTCTGAAAACTATGGCACAACTAGAAGAAAGAATATTTCATCTGAATAGATTCGATAGCAAGGGTGAAAGATATGTTATTCCTCTGCATAGAAAGAATGTTTGGACTGACAAGTGGATGCAGGAACCTAGAACAAATGTTTGTAGATTGCAGGTCCATCACTGTGATCCCAGTGCGTAGTACATAAAAGGTTGGGGATCATTTAATAGAAAGAGAGGATTGACATTGTGTTATAAATGCGGAAGATCAGGGCATATTGATAAGGAATTCCCTAGTATAGGTCCTATTTGTCTTTGTTGTAAATTTGTTGTTCATGATGTTTTTGATTTCCATAGAATGATTGCTAAAGTTGAAAAGATGAACCCGAGACAAGAAAAATATGAAGAAGGTCAAGAAACTAAGGATATGTTAGAAAACCAGAAAGAATCAGAGACTGTGGTATTATAGATGAAAGAAACATTGAATGACCATAGAGATATAAATTTAGTACATATCTTAAAAGAGAAGCAGTGCATAGAAACAAGAATAGGAGACTTCAACATAGACTGTTTTCTAGATGAGGAAACACAGGTGAATATCATTCCAGAAAGCACTTGGCAAATTTTGGGAAATCTTGCTATGATTCCTTCATTGGGAAGGATAGTATTGTTCAAAGTAAATATGATAACCCTATGTGGAAGAGTTAATAATGTACCTATGATTTCCCATGGAACATTGACCAAAGAAGATTTCGAAGTCATTAAATTTGTTGAGAACAATGCCCCTTTTGCACTTTTGTTTGGAAAGACTTGGATTGAGAAAGATCGGATCCAGAGGAAAGCAGAGGAAGAAACTACAGAACATAAAAAAAAAAATTAAGGGACTTCATAGCCAAGAAAATAGAGCGACTAGTACAAGAATAAGAGGACAAGTTGAAGCAACTGAGAGCCAGAGACTTAGTTGTCGAAGTTGAAAGAATGCAGGAAGGATTGAAAAACCTGTCCATGCAGGATAGAAGAACACCTACCCCATAAATAGTAAGAGAATATGTATTACATTTGAACCCTTTGAAATACGCTCAATAGTGCGACGTTACTACGCTAAGAGAATATAAGAACAAGAATTGAAAGAGGAAACCCGTGACTCACATCATAGGGAAGAAGGAAAGAAATCTCAGCATGAAGAAAGAAAAGTTAGAAAGAATACAGGAAGTTCCAGAGGATACTTCGCAGAAGGCAGGCTTGCAGAGCTTGAACCTCATCGGGATAGCAAAACCACGCAGTATGGCACTTCGACATGGTGAATATATATGACCGTTGGAGGCATCATGACCGTTAGAACAACGCTCTGAAACGACTAGAAATGAAGTTATTTCCATAAAGATCACCTTCGTACCATTGAGACCATGCCATAATGGATGGATTCGTATTGATTAAGGCATTTTGACCCGTTGAGCGAATCCATTACGCCATTGCTTATTTAATTTGAAAAATTCCATACCGGGACCACTTTTGCAAAATAAGATATTCGAGCTAGTAGAGAAGTAATTTCATATTGCATTGTGATGTCTAACACCTCATCATCGATTCAATTACCTTGAGTGTCCATTCACCTTCCCAAGCTATTTTACTACGAGCATGCATGTCGAGCGACCTTAGCGTAGTTGATAAATCCGTAGGGGAGATCTTGATAGGCCTTATGGTTGAGAAAGTTTTGTCCACAGGTATACAGGGATCGTCGAAGGATGAGTTGCAAGCATCCCCCTCCATTGGACATCGATATGTTCCATCCCAAACCGTGATAGAGAAGAGAAGCAGGCACTGGGATGATCTGGTGAATGCAAATAAGATCCCATCGGTCTTGCCCGACTATATCCTGCCCTTGGTTGGCCCGGTTAGTGGTGATAACATCCCGAGGGATTTTGAGTACACATGCATCACTACGTACCTCTCGAAAGTGATACGCGCAGTAGGAACGTAGTTGGGACTAATCCCATCTCTAAAGATAAGTGATTTCAACTTCGGTGACAGAAAGAATTATGCAATGCTCACACCACATCGCTAGATGATGAAGATGACTGGGAAGAAGCCCAAGATAGTTCCCCATGCATGGATCAAAGAGATTGTGAGATCGACGATCTTCAATGTCATGAAGATCCCCCACTTCGGAAGACATCAGGAGGTTAATGCGTGCATTAAAATCCTCCTGTCATGCTACCATGGTGGGTATATTTGGTTGGATATGCGCATCACTGTGGATCCAACGTTGATCCACCTGATCACCAGATTAAGCATGCAGGGACTAGACCCTCATAAATTCTACCTTGGGAATATGTCAGATCGCTCTTTGGCACAACACATCAAGGAGGTGTATGGCGATGTGGAGAAAGGGAAGAGAGGCTACAAGGTAGCCTCCATCCAGGATGGTGCAGTGTGCCTAACTTGTTAGCTAATAGCAGGCAAGATCGTTAGAAAGAACCTCCTTATGCAAGTAAAAAAATTCGTAGTCGACTTTGCAGGGAAGTGCGTCGAAGGGATGTTGATGAACTGGACGAGCTACCTCGTCAATGAGTTAGAGAAGGACTGCCACGAAGTGCAGGACCAAGGCTACGAGTTCCACTTTAGTTGATTGTTGATATTAATAACATTTTTTTCTTGGGAGATGCCAGAGGGAGTGACATTCATGGAAGTTGAGACATCATAACCACTGGCTGTGAGGTTCACCACATTATGGTATACAAGCAACATGGCGAAGAAATGGAAATCAAATGCGGTGTTCCACACATATTACTTACAACTCAAGCGCGCCATTGAATCATTCTCCCAAATGACCTCGCACACCTTCCATACATACAGGCATCTAGAGAAGTTCCGCACAGATAGACACTTCATTTACATCACTACGTGCAGGGATGAAAGCAAGGATGAGTTGCAGTCATGTTACAAATTTACTGATGAAGACATGGAGGAAATAACCAAGGAATGGCCCACCGAATTCCTTGTACTACTCGAGTAGACAGATCATTCCGAACTTGACATCATAGGAAGTCCTTTGGTCACCCAGATCGAGTATGAGGAACCAAGCAACACAAAGAAAAAAAAGAAAAAAAGGAGGAAGTGCAGGACATAGACAGTGAGGAAAATAGCTACGCATCGCGGGAAACTGCATCTAAATCACCTGTAGGAGGAGGAGGAGACAAAGTAAAAAAAGTGGAGGAAGGGGAAGAATACAAGAAAGAAGAGGGTGAAGTAACACTGCCAAAGGACCCCCTTATAGAGTCTAAGATGTCAAAGAAAAGGAAGGGTTCTCCATAGAAACCCTTTGAGTGGAAGAAATCTCGAGCCACTAAGCCTTAGTTGCATAATGTGATCACAGTGGATGATATCCAACTCATCATTAAAGCTATACAAGATGGTTCAGAGGATATCCCATAGAGACATGAAGCCAAATAAGAAACATGGTATGATAGGATTGAGAAAGAACTGAAAGACATCCAACAAGCTATCCAGTCGAGTCGCGCAGTGTCTACTACGCCATCCTCAACAGAAAGTGTAGAATTGGGGGATGAGCCTACCCAACTACACATATTAGAAAATGCGATAGAGACCCGACTTCGTCAAGTCTAGGAAGAGAAGGAGTAGGCCAGAGAGGCTTTAAAGAAAGAAAATGAGGAGGACTTTGAGAAAATTTGGGTTGTGCAACAAGAGGCAGAGGACCTTCGGACAAAGTTCATTGAGGACAAAGAGAAAATCCAGAAAGAGAAAGATCAATTGCTTGTAGAGAAGACTGTGGTCAGAGAGGTAGTGAGTAGAGCACTTTTCTCTGTGTCGGGATTCACATAGATGGAAGAAGAGGAAGCTGAGAGCCAAGTGGGGAGGCTCACTGAGGCCATTCAATAGTTTCAGGCATGAGTAGCATAGCTAGAACTTCAAGCAGTGCCTAACACTCCACAAGAGGTACGAGATCAACAGGAAGAAATTGCCAGGACCGCAGTAGAAAGAATCAGGGCGTTGACCACAAAATGTAAGAAAATCAGTGACCGAATTGTGCAGACCTGTGAGCGCCTTGCAGAAGACCCGGAGTTGAGGAGATTGAAGGAAAAACTCCAGGAGGCGAAGCAATAGGTGTCGACTGTGCAAGTGCAGTTGAAGCAGATTAAGACAGTTGAGAATATGAAGAGATCACAAGAGCAGCGTGCAGTTCAACAGCAAGTCACTACCATCAAGAGGCGAGTTATGGAGGTGACCCAGAGACTCCAGCCAGTGTAGGATGAAGCCTGCAGACTTTTTGAAGAGATCGAGGGACAAGGCGCACAAGTGGAAAAATTTGTCGCAACAATAGAACAATGCCTAGAAGGACCTATCACCGAGCAAGTGCTTCGAGAGTTCACGAGTTGAGGAAGCACGAGCTAATATCGAGGCTTTCAAGGCACTGTTTCCCATATTAGAGTGACTCGAGACAAGTCACAGGTGATTGTTTGGGGCCTGTTGTCCCTTGACCAGGTTTTGAGGAAACATTGGTCATGTTTGACCATTTTTGGGACTTTGATAAGCTGGTTGAAGATGAAGGTCCCAAGCGAAGCGGAGATCACAGGATATCACCCATTTTGTGGGATTTCTGGGCTTTTAGGGTTTATGTAACGGGTATGGGATGTCGGCCCATGGGTTTACCCATGATTAGGCCCATTTTTGTAATGTATAAATAAGTATCTAGGTGATGTAAGTGAAGGAGTTAGTTGGTTACTAGCCATTGATCGGCTTAGTTCTTGGCTAGTTGGCTTTGTGCACGAATGAGTTAAGACTTGTAGAGCTAAGTGCAAGTGTTTTGCAAGTGCTTTGTGTGCAAAGAGTGTAAGGCTTGCTACCTTGATCTAATTCGGGGAAGAAGGATCTGGCGAGGTGTGTGAAGATCTCCTGCCCTTTGTGGAGTTGGATCTGTGGCTTGGTGCATGTAATAATATTGGAAGAATCTAATAAAGAAGAAGAAGAGTTGGTGGACATAGCCCCACACTAGGGTGAACCATGTGTATTCTGTGTTAGTGTGCTTTGTTCTATGTGTACATGATGGTTATGTTTATATTTTCTTAATGCATTGTTCTAGATGTATGATAGGTAGATTCATTGATGCTTAGTTCTTGATATAGGAATAAATGATAGATCTTCTCTAATGCTATGCATTGAATTCTTAGATGTGTTTAATATTGATTTCTACTGCATTGATATACAATTATTTTTAATATGTGATGTGAATAAGAATCATAACTGAATGCATATTATTGGATAAGTGCTCTATTGAAGTGTGTAATCACAAATCTGTGTCCTATCTAGGTTCTAGACACTTGAGCCCTGCAACCCCCCTGCCTGTACCTCGGGTGAGACTTCATCTTCTTCGCAGGTGTTGCCGAAAGGGCCAATAGTTAGGGTTTTTTTGGTGCACTATTGAAGTGTTGAACCCTGGGTCTGCCCCTGTGCCAACAGTGGTACATATATCTCCACCTCCCAGACTTGTGATAATCCAATTATGAGTACTGAGTCAAACCCAAACATCACAGGTAGTCCCTCGACTCCTATATCTTCTATGATTAGTGGGATCCCTTAGACTCCTTTAGCCTCAATGGTTGGGGTTCTAGAGATCTTCACCTATACTACTAGTAAACCTGTGGGTTCTACTCAAACCATAGGAACAAACCCATTTGGATCTCTTTTTGGTACACCATGTTACAATTATTAGTCAATAATTTTTGTCTCTAATCCCTTTTCTTTTGGTATGCCCAACATGATGTCATAACTCTCATCCTCCATTACAATGACTAATGCGAATCCTAGTTTTGGACCTAGGGGAATGAATCCTTTGTATTCTCCTCTCTTGTTTGGTGGAGGAGATATTCCCCAAATGAATCCTATATTTAGAGGTTGGCCTTATTTTTATTTCATTCCTAATCCTAGTCTCAATGCTCCTGGATGGAGTGCTTCAATGGGTGGATAAGTCACTTCCTATATTCCTTCCTTTACCCCCTCTTCCTCCATGTTGATTCCAAAAAAATCATTTATTATGGTGAATCTCCCTTTGTCCTTCGGAGTTCGATCGAGAGGGAGTCAATTTTACACTATGGGAAACCCCCAACCCGGAGCCCCTTCGGCTGGGGGAAACATATATAACCTTCATTATCTCATTTCCATGGGTATGGTTCCCATACAACATTTTATGAATTAGTTTGCAGGAGGATATTATCCTACTAGACAAGGCCATGGAATATACCAAAACTCTAGATGGCCTGCAATCCCTCCATCCTAATCTTTCCCAGGAGCATGGGCTCAGACACTGCAACCCCAAATCACTTTTCTGGCCATGCTTAATATGCTATATTTGTCAAAATTAATGAATGAACATGTGATTCACGATCCATTATGGCCCATCATCCCACCAAGATTCCTTCAGACATTTGAAAATTTGAAGGAAATACTAGCAAGGATCTGGGTGATGTCACTACTTTTTATATTTGGTGCTCATCTAACTCCCTTAATGATGATTCTATTCATTTGAGGATATTTAAATGCACCCTTATGAGGGTCTCCATGAAATGGTACATTGAGCTATTGAGGGGAATATACATAAACTTTAATCAGATGATTTTGGTCTTTCTCAGCCTCTTCCAGTTGTCATTTCGTTATGATGTCAGCATATAAATTTGTTCGTCCCTCCACCAAGATAAATCTATGCATATCTCATACCATATACAAGAGTGGCATAGATGGAAGTAGTTGATCAAAGCCTACATTCCTCCAAAGTTTCTATTGGAGTGGTTCCTTACATCCTTTTTTCCTTATATTTCGAAGGATGTCTCTACATCCAATGTAGCATCTGGGGAAGAAGCTATTTTCAAATCCCAACAATTGGACCTCATGTATGCCAAACCTAGGATGTTGTATGAAATTCTTCCTCATGTGTCATGATCGAACTATGACTCTAGAAAAAATCTTGGGCCTCATGTTGATGACATCATAGGATCTACAAATGCTAAGTCTACATATTTGGTGATGAACCAATTAAAAGATTTGTCTCTAAGCCAGCCTATAGCAGGACAAGCTTCAAATTCATCCTCCACTCAAAATCAGTCAATAGATGTGCATTGTATACAGTCGTTGGCTAACCCAAATGGTAACCAAAAATGAGGAGGCAATATAAGGAAAGGAAGAGGTAATAATAAAAAGGGTGGGAAAAATAATAACAAAGTTGTTAGTCACCATTAAATTTTTATTGTGTGAAATCAAGATTTCAGAATCTAGCAGAATGCTAAATTGGTTTGGAAGCCTGATAAACTAGGAAAGGGGATAAATATGGTAGGAAAGGGATAAATATGTCAGGAGCGCTAAGATGATCAGGTCCGAAGTATCGTGGATTGTGAGTTCTCGAGATCAACAACTGAGAATGATTATGGGGGGTGAAGGTGCATGGGGTTTAATTTCGAAGGGAGGTCCCATAATTTAAACCACGATTTTCTCTTGGGGGTAAGTCTCATCACCAGGTGAATTGTAGAACGAAAAATAAGTTACCTCAAAACCACTTCCTCGCGCCCCCACAAAATACAAAAGTATAAAGGGACCTTTAGTCATTTATTTTATTTGATTATTATTTGAACACTTGACCGTTAGAGCATTGGCGCGACCACCGTCTTCCACCTGTATCTCAACAGTACACCAATTGCACGCCATTTCCACTCATTTCTAGTTATTTTTCATCATGCCCATGGATCCCATCATAACCTTAGTAATGGAACAAGACCCCACAACAAATGAAGAATCCCTAATTGATAGAGACACAGATGCTTTTGACATCGAAGTCACTATTTTCCCTATCTTTGTGTCCAAAAGAAACTTGTCCAATAAAGTAGGAAAAGGTATACCATTTCTTGAAGCAATCCAGGCCACCATAGTCCCTTATGCTGTCAAAATTTATTTCCCGTTTCCTGAATTTATATGTTGGTGCGCCAAACAATATTCCCATGAAGAAAGAGTCATTGCGAATAAACAAGGGTTTGAGGTCCTATGTAGGGTAGAGAGTCTATCAATTCGAGATTCCCTCAGTATATCGAAGTCTTTTTTCACAATTTATTAACCTTTCAATGAAGAAAAGTTGATTGGGGTATATAGAGAATGTCCATTAGAGGTATGAGATCTATTTTTACAAACAATTATCAAACCTGAACATTTTTCAGAATGTCTGTAGTGTCCGATGAATGTAAATATAATTATCATCGAAGTCCAATGGTTATGCTCCCTATTGAGTCAAGTTTTAGGTCTAGACAATGACAAATATGTGGTTGAAGTCATGCTCGGTTTCCTTTTGACCTTTTTTAAGTTAGAGTTTGGTCTATTAGCCCGTATCAACTTTGATCAATTCCTAGATGTTAATATCCATGAGCAACAAGCGAATTTTCTTTCCCCGAGACATTTCATATACTATACCTATCTGTTGAGAATTTTCCCAGAAACCAACAAGAGAGAATTTCCTGAAGCAACATTTATGTCAACTGAATTTAAATAGATTACATTACTTATCTTCATCAACAAAGTCATGTCCAAATTTTATAGTTTGATTTTCAATACCAACCTACCTAGAGTTTTGGATGACATGAGAAACTATCTACAACCAAATCTAGAAAACATAGCGGGAATTGGGTATTATTTATGCATTCAATAGTAATATGGGTTTCCTTTTTTCTTAACTCCTAGAATATATTCTCTTTAATTGAATAGGCAAAGAATTATATCTGAAATAGAGAATATCCTCAAGTTGCATAGGGCCTCCAACCTTAAGTTCCCTTTTGTCATTGGCCCCTTCATTGTGAAATCTAGATCATGTTTATATCAAGTTCAAACAAAGATCAAAGAGTTTGGTTTTTCACAACTACAAGGAAGAAGGTATAATCCACATCAAATCATATACAAGAGGAGACAAATGAACAAAGAGGCCCCTTATAAGCATGAATAGGTTGGGGGTTTTTATAAGCTGGAAAATCTAGAAGTTTGTGTTGATGTGGAAACAATATTGCAAAAAATTCAAACACAACAAGTGGAGGCAACCTTGTAACAAAGTCAAACACAACAAACTCCTCAAAAGTTGATAATCAAAGTTCCTAAGACAAGTGTTTACAATAAGATAAATAGTCCAGAGGCCATGGACATTAGTGACCTGGCCCAAAGAAGATGAAAGTTACACAGTCATCACATATTGTGGATTTAGAAGAGGAAGAGTCCAGATACCAAGCTAATCTAGATATGGTGGAAAGTGGTACTAGCACTGTAGAGGTTGAAAATGAAAGTAAACTCTAAAGTGAAGTTAGCTCAAGAACCTTTAGCAGTAAGAAATACATCTTTGATAAAATGTCTAAGTTAATTTATCAGTCCAGAGAGGACTTGGCCAAGAAGTATGCTGAGAAGGGAAGCACAACTCAAATTGAGATGAGGGATTTAGTCCCTGAAGTGGAAAATATTTCCCAACATAAATCTTCTTTGTTCACAGTAAGGGATGTTGAAAAGGGGACATTTAATATTGCAGTTGCATATGAAGACAAAGTCTTTGAAACAAAGATAAAATATGATAACATAAGTGCTCCAAACAAGCTCAAATTCCATAAACACACTAGTGACATGCGATATTCTTATTACCTGAGCTTAAGTTTAAAGAATTCAAAACTATCATCTTATGCAATGAAATTAGAAGGACAGTTGTTATAACCGTAATTTTCTTCATACATGCAGACCTGTCATTTGGCCCTCTTACATGCAAATTTTGCCAAGCCATAAATAAGTAGCTCTTCTTTAAAACTCATTTTTTAAAGATGTGCATGCCCTACACCACTACTTCCCACGTACATATTCTTGCTACACCACTACAACTTGCATACGTACGCTAGCTGGATCATTACAACCCATGTATACTTGCAAAAGTTGCAAGGAATTCGTTGAGATTATGGGCTATTGGGTAGTTTCCCATCTAATCCACCTCCTATAGCCCGTCACCCAACCGAATAACCATCCCTTTCCCATATAAAAGGATTTTTTGGGGTGTCATTCCTAACATAAGAATAAGAACAGTGAAACTTTGCCTGTTTCAAATTCCCTCCTTGCCCCAAACATTTGCAGCCTTGTTGAGAGAATTGCTTCAGATTTCCTCATTTTTTCAATTTTTCCTCCATAAGAACCCATTCCATTTCCCAAGAATACGGTTGAGAGGATAAAGATATGCGGAGGTGCACTTGGATCTTGGTGAAGAGGATCCTGGACC
Source organism: Picea engelmannii (assembly GCA_009831015.1). Classification (NCBI taxonomy): domain Eukaryota; kingdom Viridiplantae; phylum Streptophyta; class Pinopsida; order Pinales; family Pinaceae; genus Picea; species Picea engelmannii. The sequence continues at coordinate 53,312 of ML823519.1, forward strand.
AGTTTCGTGGAGCAGTCACTGACATTTGTCATAAGTGAAGATTATGATATCAATAAAAGAAATACTTTTTCTATCCCGAAATATGATGTGTCAAATGTTTGCATTCGATTTATGTTTTATTCTAGCATATAACCCATGATTTATATATGAAATGCATGTTTGTAGTTTCCTTTTTATCTATTTGTGAATGAAGGCCAGCGTTGGGAGGAGGTTTGCAGTCAGCGGAGATATTAAGCGTGAGAGGATTGACATCCGACACAAGTAGAAAGTATAGTTACTTGATCCTTCTCACTTTGTCTTTCATGCATGAGTCTGGGGTATGTTTGTGGTAGTTAGAAAAGTAGGATAATTTTAGACGATTCTTCTCTACCTACATTGTAAACCTTGGTGTAGCCATAGGGGGGGTTTTCCCACTAGAAGAACTGGCGACCATACTGGAGAAGCCTCTAGGGTTTTAGGGGCTTTTTCGGTGTTTAATTTGTTTTATTACCTTTTGAGTTTCTTGTTGAGTTTGCTGAGTCTTTAAGGGATTTTGGTCACCTGTTGGTGCCATACTAGTTCTCCCTGTCCTGTCAGTCAGTCTATTTTACTTTTTTTTCAAGAAGTACAGAGGTGTACGCGGCCTATTGTGGGTCAGCACACATACATATGTGCCCTGCTTTTAAAAAAGCCGCGTACATACGAAGGATTATTAAGTATCAGTTGCATACCTGTGTCAATAATTTTTTTTTAAGAAGAGGCACTCAACCTCTTCCCTGATTGAATTTTACTTCTCAGGGTTTTGTGATCAAGATCAATGTCTCTAGTTTTTACAGTCAAAGCCTGGGTCGGATGTCAGTTTACTTATGTTTTTAAATATTTCTTATGTTTACTTCAAAAGGGTTTTGGATGATTCTTTGAGTTGTTGATCAACATGTTTGGCGTCTTTAGTGACTCCCTGTGATCCACAGTGGGCTACAGGTCAGTTTCAGTCTTGTTTGGTGTTTTCTTTTACTCCCTTTCATTTTCTTTAAAGCAAAAGAATCTATTTCAAGTTTCTTGTTTGAATCATTTTAAAAAAAAGAAAGAAAAAGGTTTTATTTCTTAGTTTGGTTAAGTAGTTGGGTTAGTTATTTTTCTTGTTAGGAAAAAGAGCTATTTTCTTAAGTTCTTTACTGATTTCTTAGAACATTAAGTAGCTCGTAGTCGAGCGAAATTTCATTTTAGGTTTTCTTTTGAAAGATCTTAGAAAACGTTAGTTATGAAAAGTTGGTTAAGGAGTTAGTTGAAAATCTTTATTGTTAACTAGAAGTAATTTTGTTTTCAGTTTCGTTTACTTCTCCTCTTTTTCATCTCTCAAAACACATCACTAGTTTCATTACCATTTCCTTGAGTTAAAACAAGCTATTTAATATAAACACTCATTAAAATCAACTATAATTTATGTTTGTACGGTCAATCACATAGTTTAGTCTAGAGCCTTGAATTAGGTTGGAGAGGAAACTCTTCAAGTCTTAAAAACAAACATTGAATTCAGAGCTAGGGAGTGTAAAAATTTCAGTAAACGTGAAATTTATCTGGGCCCCCCCTCTAACTTAGGGGCGAAACATGAGGTCGCATGCGGAAAGGTAGCAAAGATAAGCCCTCCAAAGCTGGACCAAGCATAGTGGGGAACACATATTGAGGACTTATCGTGGGAAACATTTGGTCGCATTTACTTACGGAGCTTTGTGGACCCCGAATCCATTCGGGATCCTCAATTTTCTTCCAGACCACTTGCTTTCAATACCCTCGATAGGTTTCAATATTGTTACCCTACTCATTACGGTCCACCTGACTGTCGATTGTACCCACCTGGTGACTGTTCGAGAGATGGAAACTTAGTTTCCTTTATTTTAGGGATTTACACAGGTGACAGTGGGTACCTAGAGTATTCCCAGAGGGTGCTTTCGTGTTCGAGTTTCACTCGCACTGGTAGGTTTATCTAGTTTTGGCTAGCATAACTTTTCTTCCAACTAGATAGTGTTTTTCTTTCTTTATCTTGTAGGAACTTTTCTAGTGTGTGATTTTTTTCAAACGTTAGTAAAAACCTTACTATGTCATTAATTTTCTCACAAAGTGGAAGATCAAGAGCTCCGTTGGTCATGAAGGCCTTAGGGCCTGTCCCTGATTACATTGGAGCCACCACTGCCACCGTTACGGTAAAGACTTGTAGAGAAAGGGTCATTTGAGGCGACCGAGCCGCAAGAAACTCTGCCCAAGCCAGCTTCGAGAGGAGAGCACTCGAATCTGGAGGAACCGACTATTTTTTACCTTAGAGCAGAAGCTCTCGGGCTGTTTAATCCTCTGATCACTGACTTATTAGTGCCACTTTTGATACAAGTTGTTCCTCCAAGGGTAAAATATCACGAGCATTAGATAGTGTTGCAAGAAGCCATGGAAACAAATGCTACTACTTCGTCAGGCAGTCCTCACACTCCCTCAATGGCTACCACTACAGGGGGTGTTCTGCCTCCTAACTCACCTTCACCAGTCCAGACTACAATGTTCTCAACCACCTCTACTTTTGGAAGTAGTATGATTCCTTCTATGGCGATGATCACTGCACCATTTAGACAGAGTGTGATGGGCCCTCCATTTTCATATGGAATGCCCAACTTTGATGTGAACTTCGTCCTCACCTACTCCACACTACAGACTATGGGTCTGGGGGTAGGGAGATCGAATGCTCCTTTTCAAGGGTCCATTGGGTGCACCTCATCCCCCTATAATGCTATCCCTTATGGTGGAGGCCATATACCTCCTTCGTCCCCCTCACTCGGCGGTGCTCCCCAGTGACCCGTTAGGCTGAACATGAACTAAAACTTGTGTGGAGCAGGTAGTATAGGACCTTCTTACTACACCACGTTAGTGGGTTCAATTTCATTCTCTTTGTTCAGTGTGTTTGGTAATAACTCTTTCTTGTCAGTTGTTGTCTCAGCTAGGGGAAACCCTGGTTTTGGACAACAAAGTCCTGTGCAGGGTACTATTCCTACAGAGGGGGAAAATGCAAGAGTGTTCTCCTCACAAGGACTCTGGAATCTGCGGCAAGGATCAGTTCCCTCCTCAAGGATGCCGACTGGTGGAAACCTCTTCCATGGTCAATGGAACCCTGGGAAAGGCTCAATACTTATGCCCATTAGATCGGCAGGGGGAAACCTTTTCTAGAATATTTGGAACATGACGTAGGGAGTAATCCTTGCCGAACTCTCAACGTCCAATTACGAGAGTCAGCCAATGATGTCCCAAGAAACACAGTATCTGTATGATGGCCAAGGCCATGGTGTTTACCAAAACTGTTGGCCCTGGGTTATGGAAGGAAGAGAAGAACGGGGAAGAAAAGGTAAAAAGCGAGCTTCGCGGGAGACACAGTGGTTGTCACTGGGTCGAAGTGAGAAAAAGAATAGAGAAGATGGAGTGAAGTGTGGAAAAGCAAGTTGTTGGATGAGAAGATTGAGGATGACATATCAGCAAGGAAGACAGACTGAGGATTACTCAGGAAGTGGAAAAAGCCAGCATTAGATGCCTTGGAGCACCGTGAGATGGAGAAGGAAAGACAGGCTGGTGAAGCCCAGAAAGAATGGGTGAAGTTGACCTAGGGTTGTAGACACCTAGGGTTTTGGTAATTAGGGTTTTTGACACCTATGTTTCAACCTAAGTCTGTCGGTGAGGGATTGTAATGTATAAATAGAGGTCGAGAGGACCTAGGTTGGGTCAGTACTATGGTTGAGCCTTATTGCCGATTATTGTTCATCAGAAGAATATTGTATTAATGGTGAGAGAAGTGTTGAGAGAGAGAGCCTTCTAATATTGTAAGATGTTTAGCTGGGTGCGAAGATCAAGTCCTATAGTTGGGTGTGCAGGAAGGGAGAGAGGAAGAGAGATGGAGAAGAGAGGATATGCTGGCCAAGAGCGTAGATCAGAACTGTAAGCTTTATCTCAATATATCATAAGCACAGTTATGTGGACATATCTCTAGAGCGAGGGTGAACCACGTACATCTGTTGTTGTGTGTGTGATTGATGCTATGAGCTCTAATGTTGTTATATTTTTATCTGCATTATTGTATTAGATCATATCTATGGATATTAAGGATAGATCTAGCTAGTTGAATGGTAAATGTTGTAATAAGAACCAATTGATATTCCCCTGGTTGTAGACATCTCTATCCTGCAACCCCTTCATAGATGCTTCGGGTGAGACTGCATCTGCTTTGCAGGTGCTTCCGAAAGGGCCAGTAGCTAGGGCTTGTTGGTGCGCTCCTGGAGCTAAACCCTGGGTCTTCCCATGTGCCAACAAGAACTTTGGTCAGCAACCAAACTTTTCTTGGAAACCTGGTTCTAGTCAAACTCCAGGATACTTTCTTCCTGTACATAGTCAACAACACAAACTACCATTCCTGGCAACGTTACATTTTCCAGACTTGTTAAGGTTGTTAAATGAACCGATTTGTCATGATCTGCGTTGGCCTCCCATGTTGACCAAGTTGTCATCAGACATCCCAAAGTTCAAAGGTAAGCCTAGGGAATATCCAAGTGATCATGTGACCACCTTCCACCTATGGTGCTCATCAAACTTGTTGCGAGACGACTCTGTAAAGTTGCACATGTTTCAACGCACTCTCATCGGGGGTGCCACGAAATGGTACATCGAGCTTGACCACTCAAGATACTCTTAATTTAGCGATTTGGCGGTGGTTTTTTTCAACCATTTCCAACTGCATGTGAGATATGATGTCGACACCGAATTGTTGGCCAAATTTGAGAAGACAAAGGCCGATCATATCTCGGATCACATCCGAGAATGGTGGCATTGAAAGAGTTTGATCAAGGTCCAGGACCCACTCTCATTCCTACTGAAGTGGTTCTTGAAGTATTTGGTAGCTCAGTTATCCAAGGACGTTGCAACGTCAAGAGTTTTTTAAGAGGAGGAGGCGATAATGAGAGCACAAAAAATCAAATTGATATACTCTTAGGCTGGTTTACTCTATGAGATTTTTTCCAGATGTGCCACGATCCATCCTTGACAAGGCCAGACACAAGTCTGGACCACGTGCTGACGACATAGTTGGTTCAGCACAAGAAAATACCACTGATCAGTTGTCAAATAAATTGCAATAATTGTCTGTACAATAGATAGTGGCCAGCCAGGCCTCCGGTTCAGATTCTCATAGTGTGCAGTTGACATTGGATTTACATAGTGTGCAATTGACAAACCCGAAGGCCAACCAACAGCCTGAAGGGAAGAAAAAAAAAGTGAAACAAGAAGGGTAAGGGGGATAAGAAAACAAACAATAATGATGGTGGGGGAAACATAGAGAAGAGGAAGTTGAAGTATTCATGTAACCTTTGCATGAAATACCATCCGACCCACCTGCGCCCTCCACTTGCGGAGGCCCAAATTTTTTTGGCACATCAACAACCTATTGTGTTAATGAACCCATCTCCACATGGGAAAAATATGACTCAAGTATCTTCGAGTAACGATGGGGGCAGTCAGGGACCCCCTTTTTCTTCTAGTAATCCCTCAGTTGCGAACGTTTATATGATGAAAGGTGACGCTTACATAGAAACTAGGGTACATGATTACAAAATGTCGGAAACTGATGAAAACGGTAAGGAAGCCAGAAACCCATCTCTTCCTCTCCATATTGAGAACACGATGGGAGAAACAATGAAACACATCCCGAAAGGGGTGTTCAAGAAATCTTCCCATAATCCAAACACGAGGGATGAAAAGACTTACTCTGTGGTAGAGCATTTGTCACAAACTTCATGTGCGATGTCTACTTTGGAGGTCCTCTAGAGTTGCCTTGTGTAGAGAAAGGATCTATTGTCCACTCTGGCATCCAATGAGACCTACAATCTAGGAATGATCATGCTTGATACAACTGACTTGAAACCTCATCTCCCTTACCACGTGGTGTTTTAGATAGTAGTGGCACACCCCTTGAAATATTTTACTCGAAATATTTTTCGTACGGTGGTTGATGAGTGTGCCTCGACATGCATGATGTGGTTGGCATGTTGGAAGGCCATTGGCCAACCCATTTTCTCTTCATCACCTAATATTCTTATTTCTTTCAATGGTCATTATTTCAGACCACATGGGATCATCCCTTCTTTCCCCGTGTAGTTAGGAGGGAAGACCATGTGCGTTGAAGTTGAAGTGGTTGATTCACCTCTTGACTACAACCTCCTGTTAGGAAGGAGTTGGACCTATGCAATGCATGCAGTGGTTGCCACAATTTTTTGGCTCTTATTTTTTCCACATGAGGGAAGAATTGTAACCATTGACCAGTTGTCCTTCTCCAGGCCTGACCCTTCATCGGGGGCATCCATGGTCCCATTGATTGATAAATCTCAACCCAACATCGTCAATGTGGGGGTTGGTCTGTGCCCACCTTTGATGGGTACTTTCGATTACCCGCCTCCTTATGAAGATGTCAATATGATATCGGATGTCCCCAACCAACCTAGGGATGAAATATTTTAAGTGTCCTCATTCTATACGACTTAATTTAATGATCTATGGACTCTTCCTTACCCATTGGCCTTGATGGAAGGGACATGGCATCCTGGCATGGCCATGCCCTTCTCTGCAACAGAAGTTGTGTACAGTATTTTCCAACAAGCTTTGGCTGACCTCGATCTGACTCCCGCACAAGAGTTCTATCCAGTTCTCGAGCCTATTTGGGCTCAAGGTTCCCTCGACAATACTTATTCTTTAGACTTGGGATTTCCCTTAGATGAGGCGATTTTAGAGGCATTGAATAGTCCAGACAGATCCTGGGATGATCTCCATCACAGATCTTATTTTCTCCCATATTTAATAAGAATAGAGGTAGGTGAATTCGTGTTCACTGTGACTGGAGATAGGTCTTGTCCTGATAATCCTCTAGCTACACACACATTTTATGCTGAGGGTAATATGGAAATTATCGCCGAAATGATACCTATTGATATCCCTAGAACCCCTGGCATCATGGAGAATGTTTTCTTCGGAGCAGACTGCTCCCCCGAAGAGGTTCGAATCTATACAGATTTATTTAAGGAATTCTGCGATGTTTTTTCCTAGTCTTACGAGGAAATGCCAGGAATTGATCCAAGAATCATCGAACATGAGATAATGGCTTTTCCTGACACCAAGCCAGTCCGACAGAAGCTTCGTCTGGTGAATCCTCGGAAAGAGGGAGCTATTAAGGCTGAAGTAGAGAAACTAATCAAAGTCGGTTTCATCTACCCCGTTCAGTTGACTCAATGGGTGTCAAATCCCGTTCCAGTTAACAAAAAACAAGGTACGATTCTTGTGTGTATGGACTTCCATGATTTCAATAAGGCTTATCCAAAGTATAATTTCCCCACCCCATTCATTGATCAGATTTTCAATGAATGTGCAGGCTGTGATGTATTTTCTTTCATGGATGGTTTTTCGGTATACAACCAGATACATATTAAACTCAAAGACCAGCATAAAACAACTTTTATTTTTCCATGGGGTACATTTTCTTATCAGAAGATGTCGTTTGGCCTAAAGAATGTTGGAGACACTTTTTAGTGGGCCATGTATTTTTCTTTCCATGACCTTATACATATATTTGAGGCTTATCTCGATGATTTAGCATCACGATCTCGTAAGAGAGATGGTCATCCTGCACACCTCCGACTAATATTTGAGCGATGTCGCTACTATCAGATTCACTTAAATACAAACAAATGAAGTTTTTGCATGACTTTGGGTCGTCTTCTAGGTTTCATAGTTTTGAAAACAAGTATCATGGTCAATCCTCCTAAGGTTGAGGCAATAGTTCAGTTGCCTCCCCCATGCATAGTCCCTCAACTTCAAAGCTTACAGGGTAAAGCGAACTTTCTTCGATGTTTTATCACAAACTATGCCGAGATCACTAAAGGTTTCATGCCTTTTCTAAAAAAGTGAGTCACTTTCTATTGGGACAAGGTCGCTCATCTCTCTTTCGAACCATTGAAACGCGCCCTTACGTCTACCCCTCTTCTCTGGCCTCCCAATTATAATAAATATTTCTTATTGTACTTGGACATTGTAGAGTAGACCATCGGTATGGTCTCGGTTCAAGAGGATGATCTTCTCGAAGAGAATGTGATTTATTACCTGAGCCGAGGCCTGGTTGGATTAGAAGTCAACTACTCCCATGTTTAGAAGCTTGTGTTGGAAGCAATGCATGTTGTCCAACCGTTCCATCATTATATTATTCTTTGTAAGACCATCGTCGTTGCCATTGTGAATATGTTTCAATACATGTTGACACGACGTGTCATCGGAGGAAATATCAGTAGATGGATCATGATCCTCGAGGAATTTGGCTTGGATTTTGTTTCCGCGAAATCAAAAAAGTCACTAGTCTTTGTAGAACTTATCTCAGAAATTTCGGTCGAATAAGGTGATGTTAGGCCCAAAGAATCACCTATTAAAGGAGATATTTTTCTGATTTCAACTTCAGACCCCTAGTATGGAGATATAATAGTCTACCTCCAGAATTTGAATTTCCACTCCTCTATTTCTCGTGATGAGCGTCGATGAATATGCCATCAAGCATGAAATTATCTCATCCTTGAAGACACCCTCTACCATTGAGGTGTAGATTGCATTCTTCACCGATGACTCATTCACGAACAAGAAGAACTCATTCTTAACGACTACTGCACTGGAGAATGTGGTGGTCATTTGTCTGGGATGGAAACATCCCAAAAGATTCTATGAGCCGAATACTTTTGGCAGACATTAATCAAAGATTTATTTCAATCGATCAAGAAGTTCCACCCGTGTCAGATATTCTCTCTTAAGATGAGGGCACACCCTTCTCCCATGTTTCCCATCATTACTGTTGGTCCCTTCCCCAAGTGGGGGATTTATTTTACTACATGCCACCGGACTTTAGCTAGGGGGAATCTCTATATCATCATAGTGGTATACTACTTTACAAAGTGGGTTGAGGCTATGCCAACACTCAATAATGATGGCGAGACAACAACTCTCTTTATTTTTAACCAGATTATATCAAGGTTTGGCATCCCGAAGGAGATTTTCACTAGCCATGGTAGTCACTTTTAGAAAAAAATGATGTATGAGTTAACATCAAAGCTTGGGTTGAGGCCGGAGAATTCATCACCCTACTACCCAAAATCGAATGGTCAGGTATAAGTTGTGAATAAGTCCCTCAAGACTATTTTATAACGAATGATCAATTTTGCCAAGCCAAATTGGCATTTGATGTTGTACTCAACGTTATGGGCCTACTGAACGTCTGTAAAGACTGCCACTGGTTTCTCACCTTTTCAACTCTCTTACGGGCTAGAAGTAGTCTTACCAATATAGTGACAGATCCCATCTCTAAAGTTGGCAGTACAATTATTTCCAGACACTTCACCACTTGAGGAACACTTATTATATCTCGAGAAACTCGATGAGCAACACCGTGATGCATCCTTGGCCAATGAGGCTCACAAGAAATGAGTCAAGTGTCAATATGATCGATCTGTTCGTCCTCGTATTTTCTTCAAAGGAGAACTTGTCCTGGTCTACGACCAAGATAAGGATCCCCTGTGGGAAGGAAATTTCAAACCCATGTGGTTCAGACCTTTCATAGCGAAGGAGGTCTTAAAGAAGTGCGCTTATCATCTGGTTTACTTTGAGGGAAATTCTTTGGCAGAGCCTAGTAATGGGCTATACCTAAAGAAGTATTACTGGTAGGTTGGTCACCTTGGGTGACTTCTTGTACATATGTATAGTTCTTATACAGTTAGTTTTTATCTTTTCATCTTATGGATGTGTCATTATTGATGTCACATTTTTTGTTGTGGTAGATGTCAAGTGAATCAGAGATGTTCTTTGGGTTCATGAATGACGCCAACTGACACACTCAGAGGTTTTCTTCCACAACTTGGGTGATTTTCACACCTCAAGGCTAGTTGCTATCTTTTGGAGGTATCTGTCTAGGTGACGCTACAAACAATGTCGCTGAGTACAATGCAGTAATAGATTTTCTTTGTGACACTTTGTCGTATGGTATCTCTCACCTCTGGGTCTACTTAGATTCCCAACTGGTTGTGTCCTAGTTAAATGGGGTTTACCGCATTTATGATCCTACTTTACATCGATGATTCCTTAGGGTACATCTCTTAGACTGTTGCTTTGATTATATTACATACATCCATGTTCCTAGGAGATTAAATCAAATGACAGATACTCTAGCTAATCAAGTATTAGATTGGTGTGTTGCACACACATAAAAAGAAAGAACACACATACACATGTACATACATTGGTAAAAATATGATCCACAAGACGTAAAAAGATGTATATATATATATATATATATCAAAGAGTGTTAGAGTACATCGATGAGTGAGAATGCCTCAAAAAGACATATTTGTTACACATCACAGGAATTATGCCCTAAAAAATATACAAAAGAGTTCCCTCGGCACGTAAATGGTCCATCCTAGCTAAGAATGAGGACTATTGGCAATGCCGTAGTGAACAACGACAATTGAAAAATGCCAAAAGAGTTGGACCCATGTCCGTGGAACCCCAACTACATGAGGCTACATCGATGGTACAAGATCCTCGATCTTGGACATGGGAACTGGACGAGTGAGTGTGGTGAGGTTCCACTCCACCCATCTCAAAACTCTCTTAGCCTCTCTAGTTGGAGGTCACCCTATTGTTGCTGCAAGTCCGACGGCTACTACTGGTACTGCCTCTAGTCAAGGACATCGCTTGGTCCTTGAGAAGTCTACTAGACACATTGGTCCCACATCTGTACATAAAAGATACATAGTTTTCAGATACTCTGGTACACATAAAAAAATGATATATATATATATATATATACATAAGAAATTAAAAATTAAATAACTTTAAAAACAAATGTACCCATCTCTCCCTCTCTCCTCTCCATGAGGTACGAGCATGTTCAGATCCCTAGAAAAGTTAATTCCAGTGTAGGGGTAGTTCTCTATCGCCAAAATCTAATGTGCCCAGTGGTCAAAAAATGCGTCATCGAAGGCCTCTATGGTCCTTCCTCTCCCCTATCACAAAAACAATATTGCCCATATACAAACTGTTGGGAAGGAGGCCACATGCCCCCAGATTGTCTTTCGTGGACTAAGAATGGGTACCCTCTCAAAGAAGAAAGAGCACAAAACGATACCAAACCTGAAGTTTTTGTTACTCCACCCTCGACACTCAATGAGAAACCTCTTCAAGCAGCCAAGCATGGTTGTGCTCCATTCAAATACTCATGCATTTAAGAACTGCATCACACAATACATGTGCACCCACTAGGCCTGATGCAAGGTCACAGATCTAGTAATCCACCCAATAAGTAAAACTATCACTTTCAGTGATAGGTTGGTGATCTTGTGGATTGGCACCTGAGAACCTAGTTTCTCAGTGTCGGCCTCACAATGCATTTTGATCAGCTCGACGATGTTGTGGGGCCCAAGGGAAAATGAATGCAAGTTGACTGGTTCCCCTCTCCTCACGAGGCCAGTCAGAAAGTATATGTCCTCTGTCATTGGAGTCAATGACTTTCCCTCAAGAACAAATCCCTCAGCGTCAGGGTGCCAATAATCCACCAAGGCATTCAGTAGCCTGGGTTGTGCCCTCATAAGTGGACACTGATAGAACTTCCATAACCCACATGTTTCAATGTGGTGATAGATGTAGGGTCCTCATCGACAAAGATATCTATATCCTTGTGCTCCCTCTCTCTCCAGTGGACATACATCCTCTTACATGACAATTTCACGGGGGGAGTTAGCTATTGGATGTTCATTTTTTATATGTCATTGAGGGTGTACGTAGGTTGTCTTGGACATAGTCGCGTATGCACGCATGCAAATTGTTTTCTACCCACGGTCATATGCAGGATATCCATAGACAACCCACGTACACGTAAGGCCTCTTTTTCTTAAGAGGGCATGTCCCCCAAAAAACTAAAAGAAATGCATAAATGATGAATGGAAATGCAAGAGGGATGAATTTGTACTTACTTGGTCCAAGTGAAAGTTCCTTTCATTTTCTGAATCTCCCAGAATCAACTCTTTTAGAAAAGGGCTATTTTTTTCTTTTTGGTTAATTCTCAATTTGCAATGGTAAAAATGAGCTTTCAGCTTCTATTTATAGACTTTTTGGCTCTTTTTGTCACTTTTTTGAACCCTTTTGTCGTTTTTTCTGGCTTGAAAATCATTTAATGTGGTTCTTGAGTTTCTCATTGGATGTTACGATGCACTTCACTTTTTGGTTTGAAAAATATTTTGGGAGATAGGTCACTTTTAACGATCCTTTGGTAAAAGTCGTGTTTCCAACTTTTTGCTTATAAGTTAGGTTTTACCTCCATTTTCTGCATCTCATTGTCTTTTCCACTTTTCCATAGGATTGATCCCATCGAAGTGCGACACAGAACCATCTTTACTGCTTTAGAGGTTTCATAATTAGGTGGTACAACCTACCTTTACATGGATTCCCTAGGTAGATCCTTGTTTCATTCTGGTGTCCATGTCGTAGTTAATGAATTTAGGCTCGAGAGTCCTTGTTAGTCCTATCCTGATTATGATTTTGAGCCTCATATGTTTGATGTGTCATCAATCTTGTCCTCACCCTCAGGACTCCCAAAAATGAGCATACTTTGTTGACTTTCAAGCTCACTTTGAAATCCAAAAGAAACATTCGACGAGACTACATTTATGATCTTCAATCTTGTTCGAATTAACTGAGAAAAGTAACCTCTTGGAGTCTTCTTTAATCTCTTTTCAGACTCTCTAAACATGAAAATATTGTTGACCGATCTTGTTGTCCTTCATGCTCGCGAAACTAAAACTTGAAGGCACATTTGTCCGGTTGTAGTTTACCCATTTTGCAGTCTGGATGGTCAATTTTACGAATAAAGGTATACTCTAGGAACTTCAGTTCACTAGAGGAGTATTCTCAAGTACAATTTTAACCCTTTTTTCGGGCTAGAGGGACTAAATTTATGAAAAAGGAACCCCCACAAAGTCCATAGTTAAGATTTTTTCAGACTCCTTAAAATTGAAAATATCGTCGAGTGACCTTGTTCCTTCACACTCGTTAAATCGGTCCAGAAGAACATACCATACAAAGTCCATAGTTAAGCTCTTTTTGACTCCTTAAAATTGAAAATATCACTGAGTGACCTTGTTCCTTCACACTCATTAATTTGGTACAGAAGAACATCTACTGGCATGAGTTTACCCCTTTTTCGGCCTGTAGATTAAGGAGGAAAAAGGTACACCTCGGGAGATTCATCTCATTGGGAGAGTTCTCCTAAGTGATTTTTATACTTTTTCGGGCTAAGGAGACTACATCCAGAAAAAAGTTGTGATTCCATATTTAAGCTCTTTTTAGACTCCTTAAAATTTAAAAGATTGTCAAGTGATCTTGTCTATGTCACACGTGTTAAAATGGTTCTGAATAGACGTATTTTTGGTGCAATTTATCCCTTTTTCGAACCGACTAGACTATTTTCGAAAAACGAACCCTAGTGGAGTCTTCTTTTACGTTTTTCAGACTCTCTAAACTTGAAGAAAACACTGAACTTGCCTTCTCTGGGCTCATGAAAAATACATTGAAGGGGGTTTCATCGTGTCTTGCTAATCACAATTGCATCTATACATCTTTGGCCTAATTCCAGCTCCATGTTCCTCTCAACTGAACCTTTGAAGCATTCCTTATACGCAAGCCTTGTAGCACTTTGCTTCTGCGACCTGAGACCTTGACCCATGGAGGAATTTTCCCAGAGTGTCCTTTTCCTGCACCTGTCTCCTTGCTCTAAGAATAAGTGTGTTCCTTGGGCTTGGAACTAGTATGCTTGTGACACTCATTCCCCCTTTATAATGTAGCATTCTTTTATTGTTTTTCAATCTCTTTAAAAATATTGAAAAAGACAAAAATAAAAAAATACCCCAAAAAGATGACAGGAAATATATATTCTTTTTAGTAGCACAATGAGTTGCCCTTGGAAAAAGCACTTCCTTTTGTTTTTTGTTCAAGCATTGAGATCTAATATGAGCTTAGGAAGCTATTCTCATTACATAGAGTTGTGTCCTCCTCCATTTGGTTATTCTTCCAAACACATGGAGAGTTTGTGTTGCCTCCTGCATCGTGAACTTATGCCAATGTCATGCTTCCTGATTTTGATAATATTTCGTTCTCTTGTACAAGGGAAGTTTCACCCAACCTGAGTCAACCCTTCTGTATTTTATCTCTTGACTTCATGTCTATCCATCCCAAAGTCCAATCAATCCCTTGTTCAAAATCAATGAAGTTCTCTTCCTGATCACTGAGATCGTTTTGTCTGTTCTCGATGAGCCATTGAAGACCTCTGGGTAGTGAAGTCCTACACTCACATTACACTCCTACCCAATTTTTGAAGATCTTGAAGTTGTTGGTCGAGATCTGAAGGCCTCATCTCCAACCATCAGGCATCAATGACTTCTTGAAGATGGATGCTATATATTTATATCTTTGATTTTGATATGTAGATCCACTTTTTATTGATCATGGATACACTTTATATAGTTATATGACATGGATCTACAATGTATTTTATTGGCAACAATGATTTATTTCATCTCGAGCATGGGTATGCCCGCCTCAGAGAAACAATTCTTATTTTTGCAAATGGCACCTCCCGAACTCTAGTCCTGGGATCACTTGCTTCGTACATTGGTGAGGAATTGTAATGTATTTTGGCCATAATATGCTCTTTTGACCTCACATAATAGGGGACATCTGTTATAACCCTAATTTTCTCCATAAATGCAAACCTGGCATTTGGCCCTCTTATATGCAAATTTTTCCAGGCCATCACTGAGTAGCTCTTCTTAAAAAATCATTTTTTAAAGATGTACATGCCCTGCACCACTACTGTTCATGTACATACACTTGTTGCACCACTACAGCCCATGTACATATGCTTGTTTCATCATTACAACCCGCATATACTTGCAAAAGTTGCAAAAATTAAAAAGTTGTAAGGAATTCGTTAAGATTACGGGCTATTGGGTAGTTTCCCAACTGATCCATTGCCTATAGCCCATCACCCAACCAAATAACCATCTATTTCCCATATAAAAGGAGTTTTTGGGGTGTCATTCCTAACATAAGCATAAGAACAGTAAAAATCTTCCCGTTTCACATCCCCTCCTTGCTCCAAGCATTTCCGGCCTTGTTGAGAGAATTATTTCAACTTTCCTCATTTTTTCCCTTTTTCCTCTATAAGAACCCTTTCCATTTCCCAAGAAGAAGGTTGAGATGAGAAATATACATGGAGGTTCACTTGGAGCTTGGTGAAGAGGATCCCATAATAGGTTCATGTAGCATTCACTGACCTTCGTTGTAAGTGAACATTGTGATATCAATAAAATAAATACTTTTCTTGTCCTGAAATATGATGTGTCAAATGTTTTCATTTGATTTATGTTTTATTCTAACATCTAACCCATGATTTATATATGAAATGCATGTTTGTATTTTCCTATTGATCTGTTTGTGAATGCAAGCCAGCCTTGGGAGGAGGTTTGCAGTCAACGGAGCTATCAAGCGTGAGAGGATCGACACCAGACGCGGAGTAAAAGGTATAGTTACCTGATCCTTCTCACTTTGTGTTTCATGCATGAGTATGGGGTATGTTTGGGGTAGTTAGAAAAGTATGAGACTTTTAGACGGTTGTGATCTTCCTACATTGTAAACCCTGGTGTAGCCATAGGGGGGTTTTCCCACTAGCAACAGTTGAGGCAGGAAAAGGAATCTAGCAGAGCTTGACAAACTCAGGTCAAGAGGTTGGAATTTGAAGACCCCCAAGGGTTGAAATATTTTTTTTGTAAATAAAGTATTACTATATTAGAAGCTTCCAAAAAAACCAGTGTAACAATGCCAAGTCAAACAGGCCGCAGTTACTGGACTGCCCCATCACGGAGGAAACCAGTCCAGCCGGCCCGTTAAAGTCCAGTCATAAGCAAAATAGAGAGAACATAATTGTCTGTTGCCTTCCTATTGGACCTAGACATTTAGACACCTAGAATATAAGCAGAGTAAGCCTAGACACCTGGCTTGCATGTCGACCAAGTGGCTGGAGGATCTGCGGGTCCATGCTCATAGTTTCCAGGGTCGTCTTGCTCCTGAGTGCGCTCAGCTGCAGTGGTCCTGTCCTCCTGCATCTCCTCCTC
>ML823520.1:28573-69400 GCA_009831015.1 Picea engelmannii
GGGGGGGTCCGTAATACAATACTGATCGTAGATCTGAGTGCTTGATCCTGGGCCATCTAGATGCACGTGGGTCTTATCATAGATTCCAGACCCCCCCCCCCTCCATTAAAGATAGAACGATCGAGGGGGTCCGGAAAGGCCTGTCCACCGTCGATCTGAGCACCACGATCTGGACCATTTATATATGCAAGGAGCATAAGTGGGGAGCAGAAAACACATGCGCCGGGGAAAAACTTAAGATAAATGCATTTTATGGGTTTTTCCAAGGTTTTTTTTTTTAAGTAGACACCACCATGGGGCTTGACCAAACGATCTTTTAATCATCTGAAACATGGTGCAACATTAATCATCAAACTGGTTCTTATTGAAATGAAGCAACAATGTCACTAACCTATATTCTAACCTAGTTTCCTATGATAGTTAACCCAGATTAGACTGTTGGGTTAAGAATTTATTCTACCCTGGGGCTATCTGGCCAAGATTAGATAGTCTAGCTAGATTTATTCACTAATCTAACCTAGACACTTTGGCTAAGATTAAATTGTTTAGCCAAACTCATTCACTACCCAATCAACATTAATTTAAAAAGAACTTGGCCATGCTTGAAAGGTATGGACCAAGTTACTATTATTGCATGGGGCTTTTATTGAAATTCTTTTATGCCCTCTTTTTCTTTTCTTTTCTTTTTTCCTTTCTTTTGTTTTTCTTTCCTTTTTCAAATTATTTGCAGAATGAAAAATCATTTGTCAACAAAAAACACTAGAGACAGATAATATCCCAGTCACCAGTTGATCCTATAACTTATAGGGTGATAACATTGCTGACAACAGAAAGGCCACTACCCTAAATAATTCATGACTGGTGTGTTTCTTAATACAAGATCTAACGTTCTTAGATATCCCTTATTTTGTTTTATTGACTTCGATAGAAGGTGTGTGATTTGTTCTTCCTTAACTCAAATGGGTTTTCATATCTTTGGATGACATTGAAATCTTTCGCCCTCCACTAATATGGGTTTAGTTTGTTTATAAAAGAAATGCAACATCTATGTTGCAGATCAACATGTATTATAATGGAATGATATCCATACTTCATCTTAGATTGAAACCATAAGTTATAGATTAATGTTGGTTTTCTCTTTTTATCACATCATTGAACAAGACAATTTGTAAGGTTTTCCTATGTTTCTTAACATAAATTAGTTGTATACTAGAATAATGGCACTACTTTCACTGTTATCTTTGATTTAGTAGTGACATGATTATCAATTTGAGATGAACAATTAGATCATTGTGTATTAAGGATAGGAATATTTTGTTTTTAATTTGAAAAGAAGAAGCCTTGTGATAATAATGACAGCTGGGAATTGTAGTAATATGGATTTTGCTTTAGTGAATAAAAATGCCTCATTTCTTCGTTTTAATTTAGTCATTACTATCTTTATTTCAGACCCTTATTTTTTGTCAGGTTATAGGTGTGTCGACAAGTAGAAGAACCAATATAGTGTAGATTCTTTATTTATTCATAATGGATGATATGTATGAGTAATTACCAAGTCTGTATTTAAATATTTTATATGGTTATGAATGGTTAAGATTTTTATGGTTTAAGATTTGATTAATAGGTTTAAAGTAATGAGGTGTTATTTTTATTACTTTTAATATTAATAATAACAATCATTATTACTATTAATATTTGGGGATGAGGAATTTAGTGTAATGATTGTTAAGGGGTGAATAATCTATTTTCGATTTATTGTTATAACTATAGGATTATTAGATCATGATTGCAAATAGAATACTTATGACACTAATAACGATTTAAGGCAATTGATTGAGCTAGTACTCTGATGACACGGTAAATTAAATTTGTGCAACCGATTTGTTTTAAGACTAAATTTAGATTACACCATGATGTCTTTATGCACTTTATACATGCATTGCAGGGCTCGTGATGGAGGTTGGGTTAAACCGTATTAATTACCTTACTTGTTTTATTAATTGCCTCTATCTTGTAAATTGATTAAAGGAACACCTCCCATGCAATACTGTAATAGTAGAGAGAAATTTAATGAGTTAATAACGATTCACTACCGCAATTTGCCTTAAAACAGATATCTTGTTGATTGCGATCTTGATGGGTATCTTATTGTCATTTGGCTTAGAAGGCTTGGTCTGCTTATGTTGGGCGGGATGTAGACACCTCCATGTTCCTCAGAACAGTCGCCAACCCTGAGACCTTAAATGGTTAAAATCGATGGGAACCTCAGCTTGAGCGTTGCTTATGTGTCTTGGAGGTCCTAACTATTGCAGGGTAGGATGGATGGGTAGTCAGTCTTATTATTTGTCGGTTGATTGTTGTTCATTGCTTGCAGAGGTTTATGTGCATCTTAGATATTTTATGTTGTCATCGCATTGCATGCGTCATGTTCATCGTCGTATGGTGATGTAGAGTCAAATGTATTTATTATCCTTGTAAACACGCACACACACAAAAAAAAAAAAAAATAAAATTGCACTTGTTATAAGAGGTTTGTCGTCATAATGAGGAGGTTCGTTACATATGGTATTAGAGTGGGTTCGACCCGCGACTTGGGATCGCTATGAATTTCGTTGACATGATTTGATTATACTGTTGCTGATCAAATTGATTGTGTGCATGCAGGTAATCATGGTTAGAGGACACCGCAGAGGCAGACGACGGGGTGCTAGGGGAGGTGGCACGACACCCGCAGTAGCATCCACGCCGAAGGGGTCTAACCGCCAGGGAGACGAGCAGGTTCCTGGACAGGAGAAGATAGCAGTTGGCGATGTAGTCGGGATGATGAGATCCTTTCAACACATGTCTGAGGCACTGATCAACCATTTGGACAGAGATGAGGCCAGAGCACCGGTACCCATTGAGGTTCCGCCGTGTGCACCGACCATTACTGGTAGCATTCACCATGAACTCAAGAAGGTCAAATTTTCTGAGTTCATTGGTTGCTCAGACGACGCAGCCGCCGAGGCATGGTTGGATAACATGGCGATGTGCTTCGCACTTCGCGATTATACCTCCAACATGAAGGTTTGCATGGCGATATTTCAACTGAAGGGGAGAGCTCTTCTATGGTATAAGACGCTCCTACCATAGCTGAACATGGCTATTGAAGACGTGTCATGGGAACTGTTCGAGGAACAGTTCCAAGAGAGGTACCTTTCAGAGGAATTCATCGACCGTCAGCTCAATGATTTCAACGCCTTACAACAGGGAGGTCGTATGGTGCCCAAGTACGAGGCCCATTTTATGGAGCTACTCTGGTATGCTCCGCACCTTAACACCAAGAAACTTAAGGTCAATAGGTTCGTATTCGGCCTTAATGACAGCCTGCGTGCAAAGGTTAGGATTTTTATGCCTCAAACCTTGTAGGATGTCATCCAGAAGGCCCTCATAGTAGAGGAGGATCTTATCAGTGGGGGTTAGACTAGGACTCCAGTGAGACCAGCAGGGTAGGTCCCTTCTAGAAAATAGCAGCACCAGACACCAGCGAGACACACACTGAGATATCGTGGTTTCCATAGGGGATCCACTTTCACTACACCCCAGGGACCGCCACCTCAGCAGCGGACCCCTTATCAGGGACCACCGCATCAACAACAATGTCACCCACAACAACAACAGTTTAGGCCTGTTTAGCAGAACAGACTAGGGTTCCAGGTCCGTGGGTCATCATCTTCTACTTCGGGTATAGGGAATACTGGGCCGAAGAAGGGGTGTTGGACGTGTGGGGAGACACACTACCAACGCGACTGTCTGGTGGAGAGGACCAGAGCATCCAGATCAGCAGGACCCACTACCATGGGAGACATGGGCAAGGCCCATCGGAGTCATGCAGCGGTGAATAACCATGAGGCAGAGCACCAATCGACTGTGCTCAAGACGACAGGTACTATCGTTGACCATACCCTTAGTATTTTGATATATCACGGTGCTACCGAGAGTTTCATTTCTGGTGCAACGCTAAAAAGGATTAAGGTAAAGGCAGTCAAACAGGATGAGTTTAGCTTCATAGAGATGGCTTCAGGAGCCAAACAGAAGGTTGGAGGAAAGGTTATGGGTTGTGCCCTTAACCTAGGAGAGTTTGTCACAAGGGCCAACCTATACGTCACAATCCTAGGATCTTATGATGTCGTGATTGGTATGGATTGGTTGGAATCGCATGAGGCGATATTCAACTGTAAGACAAAATGGTTGAGCTTGGTCGATGACGAGGGGCAAAGACGTGTGATTGTAGGAAGGAATCAGGGAGTTTCCCTAAGGTTCATCTCTTCCTTACAGCTATGGAAGAGTATACGCAAGGGGTGCAAGCTTTATGCGATCCTTGCATTAAATGAAAAGGGAGTAGAGGAAGGTCTAGAACCCCTTCTGGTGGTGAGAGATTTTGTGGATGTATTTCCAGAGGAATTACCTGGGATGCCACCGGAGAGGGAATTGGAGTTTACCATAGACCTGAAACCAGGGACCGAACCGATAGCAAGAACGCCTTATCGGATGTAACCCCGTAGTTACAAGAGTTGAAAATGCAACTAAAGGAGTTGTTGGACCTGGGACTGATACATCCCAGTGTGTCACCATGGGGTGCGCCGGTTATTTTCATACGAAAGAAGGATAGATCATGGAGGCTTTGCATTGACTACCGTCAACTGAAAAAGCCTACAATCAAGAACCAGTACCCATTGTAAAGAATTGATGATCTATTCGATCAAATGAAGGGTGCTATGATGTTCTCCAAGATTGATTTGTGATCAGGGTATCACCAGTTGCAGATCAAGGAGGATGATGTCCCTGAGACCGCCTTTAAGACAAGGTTTGGACATTACAAGTTTACTGTTTTACTATTTGAAATGACGAACACCCCAGGGGTATTTATGAGTTTGATGAACAGGGTGTTCCGCAAGTACTTGGACAAGTTCGTCCAAGTGTTCATTGATGATATTTTGATCTACTCTCGAATGACGGAGGAGCATGATGGGCACTTGCACTTGGTACTACAGTGTCTGCGAGAGCACAAATTGTATGGGAATTTGTCCAAATGCTCTTTTTATCAATCAAAGATTCACTACTTAGGGCATGTCATCTCCGGAGAAGGCATTGCCATGGATCCAACCAAGGTCGAGGCCATTATGGAATGGGCTACGCCGACGAATTTCACGGAAGTGCGTAGCTTTATGGGTTTATAAGGATACTATTGATGGTTTGTCGAGGGATTTTCGAAGATAGCAAATCCGATCACAGAATTGCAAAAGAAAAACAAGAAGTTTGTTTGGATTGAGAAACGCGCGGAAGCATTTCAGAGGCTTAAGGAGTTGTTAACAAAAGCATCGATACTAAAGGTCCTCGACCTGGACGCGGACTTCTTGGTATGCATAGACACATCCAAGGAAGGCTTAGGCAGAGTCTTGATGCAAGACATATGAGTGATTTCTTACATTTCAAGGAAACTGAGAAGGCATGAGGAGAACTATGCGACACACGAT
The DNA here is from genome assembly GCA_009831015.1 of Picea engelmannii. Classification (NCBI taxonomy): domain Eukaryota; kingdom Viridiplantae; phylum Streptophyta; class Pinopsida; order Pinales; family Pinaceae; genus Picea; species Picea engelmannii. Next base: position 34,090 of record ML823520.1, read on the forward strand.
TTGGAGCTATTAGCCATCATATATGCCTTGAAGGTTTGGAGACACTACCTTGTTGGATGGAAATTTGAACTAAAGACTGATCATTATGGACTACAACACAGTTTTAAACAAAGCGACCTAAACGCGCGACAACGACGTTGGTCGAAATTGCTTAGCAAGTACGACTTTGAGATTACTTACATAAAGGGAATAGTGAACTGAGTGGTGGATGCTTTGAGTCGGAGGCCACACATCTTTTCGGTGTTGCCTCTTCATATGAATCTATGTGAAAAGATTCTAACCTTACAGTATGATGACGACTGGTATAAAGAGGTCGAGGGTTTTATCGGACAAAACACAATGATGGTACCATGATATGAGGTATTTTCTTTTGATAGCGATGGGTTATTGAGGTTTAAAAGTCGGATTTATGTACTGCCAAATGACGAGTTGAGGATGTTGATCCTGAGCAAGGCTCATAGAGAAGTTTACATGGCTCACCCAGGAGTCATGAAGATGAGGGCAGATCTTAAAACCTTATTCTTCTGGAGGGGAATGAAGGCCGACATAGTTAACTATGTGGCCAGGTGTCTGGAGTGTCAGCAGGTAAAGGCTGAACATAGACACCCAGCAGGATTACTACAACCGCATGCCATTTTGGAATCGAAATGGGAGGTCATTTCGATGGATTTTATTGTTGGATTGCCACTGACGGCAAGGAGACATGACTTGATTTTCATAGTAGTATACACTTTGATGAAGAGTGCTCACTTTATTCCTGTGCATACGACGTATCAGGAACCTGGCATAGCTAGAGTTTTCATCAGTGAGATTGTGAGGCTGCATGGCGTGCCTAAGAAGATTATATCCGATCAAGGATCGATGTTTATTGGACGATTTTGGACGAGTTTCCAAGAGGCCTTGGGAACCCAACTTAACTTTAGTACTGCATATCACTTGGAAACTGACGGAAAGATAGAATGAACCAACCAAACCTTGGAGGACATGTTGCGCATGTACGTGATGGACCAACAAAAGAACTGGGAAGAATTATTTCCACTAGTAGAGTTCTCTTACAACAACAGTTACCAGAGAACCATTAAGATGGTGCCTTTCAAGTTTCTTTACAGGTGACCATGCCGGACGTATTTGAGTTGGGATTGACTTGAGGATAGGATCCTGGTGGGACTAGAAGTGATTCAAGAAATGTAAGAGCAAATGAAAACAATAAGACAAAGGATTAAAGAAGTGCAGGATCGACAGAAGAGTTATGCCGATGTGCACCGAGTTGACTGTAGTTACGAGGTCGGCGATCGAGTCTTCTTGCGGGTTAAACCGCATAAGAGTTTGATTATGTTTAGAAAGGGAGCTAAACTCTCTCCTAGGTTCATGGGACCTTTCGAGATTGTGGAGAGAAAGGGGCCCGTGGCCTATTGACTAGACTTGCCTGATTCTTTGAGGCGTATGCACAATGTTTTTCATGTATTTGTTTTGAGACATTATATTAGTGATCCTACACATGTGATTGACATGAGTTCCTTGCAATTATTGGACGAGGGAGCACTCACGACTGAGCCGGTCTACATCTTAGATCATCACCTTCGACAGTTACGATGTCGAACAGTAGACCAGGTCAAGGTTTAGTGGGACAATTATAGTCCGCACTCGGCGACCTGGGAGGACCCATATGATATGTGCCAACAATTTCCATTTTTGTTTGATAGATAGACATATGATATTGTGATACACTTATTTCAACATTTATACTATGAAACTTCGGTACGAAGTTTAGACCAAGAGGGGTGTATGTAACATCCCACTCTGGCGCACTGAGAAAACTTATTCTTTGAGGACACTTGCTTGCAAGTGATCCGGACTATTATGATATTAAAACATTTGTCCCTGATTATGATGCGTTATGGTAGATGACATGATGTTTTACTGCTTTGACATAGACAAGTGCTATTGACTTGGTTTTACTGAGTGTGCAGGGTTTTGGACCTTGAGGATGCAGAGGCATCGATGAAACCCTTGGACTCTGGATCGAGTCAGGGAGTGTGCTATTGGGGTTTGATTGTTTTACTGTGATTTTAGTACATTTGATTAGATGATATGATGTGGACATGTCTGAAATGATTTTTGATGATGTAGGCTGACGATAGCTTGTCGAATAGACTCACATATGGAGTAAAGTGGCCACACACGACTACCAGAGGGTTTGAGGGAGAGGTGTGTACAAAATCTCTGCCACAGCCTACTAGCACTCCCGCTGTGACTCGAACTGTAGGTTAATAATTAACTAGTTCGAGAGGACCAATGATGTCATGAGGGTAGACTGCGATAGTCGCTCACGATGATTCTAAGGGGTGCACAATAAGGCAAGGGCCTTATTCCTTAGAATCCCTTAGTCTCCCACAAGTTCACCTGGCGGAGTGTTGACTCCAGGGGTTATTGATGTCTACCAATCAATCAAGAAGTGAGTGGCACCCTTGGAGCATGTGGTGCATCCTGAAGGGCATGCCACACAAAAGAAACAAAAGGGCGAGTGGCACCCTTGGAGCATGTGGTGCGTCCTGAAGGGCACATCGTACAAAAGAAACAAAAGAGGCGAGTGGCACCCTTGGAGCACGTAGTGCGTCCTGAAGGGCACGCCTCGTTGATGATGATAGAGGGTTGAACCTAGATGGCCCTAAGACATTTAACACATTAAGAAATTTTAAAACAACTCCCCTAATTAAATGTCCCCCAATTCAGAATCTAAGTCCTAAGTCTGAAACTTTGCTAGGGGTAAAATTTTTTGTCTACCCTTGAGAAAACATCTCTAAAAATTTAAAATAGTAAAATTTAAAATAAAAACCCTTTAAGTAATAATTTTGGTCTTCATAAATTTTTGGGGTAAAATGAAAAGAGTAAGAAATTAATTAAAAGTTGTGGATATAAAATATAAAGAAGGAATTAATTATTTTTAACTTTTGATAGTTTTAAAAGATGTTGAATTAATAATAAAAGGAAAAAGGGGTTAAATTGCAACTGTCGTTTTTAGCTCTAATAAAAAGGGGAAAGAGGGAAATTATAACATTTAGGAAACTAGGGAATGGAGGTAACTTAAAAGGGAAAGAGGGGAACTTATGGTAAAAAGAAAGGTCAACTTAGTAAGGAATCTGCAATTAAGAACCTTCTAAATTGAACTAAATTAGCAACTTCTTTTAGGGAAAGTATTTAAAACCTGTAAGGGAATCTAGGGACACCTAGGAGTAAATTTAGGAGTAACTCTAGGTGGCTGAGGGAAATGAGACAATTATTAATTTAAAGAAAATAATTATTGGAGGAAAGTGGGGGATGGACGACACTTGTATGAAGGAGAATTATTAGAAGATTTTTATTAAAACTTAAATTAAATGAGATTTAGGGAAAGTTCGGAAGTTCCAAAAGTTTATAAAAGAGAGGAAGGAGGAGGAAGTAATGGATTGGTTGTTAGCATAACGTTACGCTGCTGGATTTGTGACTTGACTGATTACTTGTGGGGAGTTGGGATTTCCTAGCTCGGATAGGAGTGGTAGATCGGCCTTGAGAGGCGAGCTGGGAGCTAGACGTACCATCTGGATAGTGTGTGGCCCCTTTGCAGCTCGGGGGGATAAGGGGGAAGTAGAGTACCCCTAGTGTTGGCTGGGAGGTACCAGTGTAGTCTCGATGGTCAATGAGCGGGAGCGGGACGGAGTGCGCGGATGTCATTCGAGGCAGGCTAGAAGGCAACGATACACTTGTCAATTTTGAGTAGAATGCATTAGGAGCTTATGCTTGATCTATATGTTGAATTGTAGATGGATGAATTTTGTCTTGGGATTTTATCGTTCAATTGATTACCTAAAATTATTGTGGTCAACATTCTGGTTTGGGTTTTACTATTCCTTGGTTGGGATCTTTCTGCTTCTGCGTTACTCTTCGTGATGTATTTTCCCAGAGGTGGTATATTCGCATATAAATTATTGTTGTATAGTTTTTCAGTCATTGACAATTACTGTTATAGTTATAATCCATAAGCTGTATGCGCATGGATGCGGTGTATTTCGTAGTTTAATTATTACTATGTGTCAATCATTACAGGATATAAACTTTACTGTGAGTTAAAACTCATAGATAGTGTGTGGGTTTTGTGTATAAAACTGTGTGTTAAGGTGGTATATTGTTGTGGGTTAATGTTATGTATAATACCATGTATAATCATCACTGTGTTTTTTTGCGTGATGTCCTGTGATAAGCATAGTGTGTAATGGCCGTGGCCTTCCTTGATAAGAACAATTGTTATAGAGTATCCTAGATAGCTACTACATGATAAGAAGATATTGCAAACGGCGAAATTATCTTCTGGGCATGTCAGCGATTTTAATTCGATGGAAATTTTAGAATTCATACCTCTAATGGAAATTTTACAATCTTAGTGCATAATGGATTTTCCTTCGGTGGAATGGTTCCAGTAAACCTTGGCTCTGTCAATTTCGTGTATGGCAATTTCGTTTGTTAAGTGACACTGTAAATGTTCGCTCTGGCAATGGGTGTTTGACATTTACATTTTTGTAAAATTAGATCCGAGAATTCATTCTGGCAATAGTTGTATGGGAATTTACATTTTTGTAAAATTAGATCTGAGAATTCGTTCTCGCAATAGTTGTATGGGAGTTTTTATTTTTGTAAAGTTAGATCTAAGAATTCGTTCTGGCAATAGGTGTATGGGAATTTTCGTTTTTGTAAATTTAGATCTGAGAATTTGTTCTGGCAATCTTCCTTGTAGCTCTGTTATTGAAGAATCCCCCTTTGGCACTTTCGTGTTGTAAAGGTGTACTGTGATTGTTCTGGAAATGTGATTGGGTAATTTGTTACTGGATTGGGTTGGCAATTTTGTTTGTTTTGGATTTTGCAATTTCGTCTGCACTGTTGAACCACATTTATACCCATGCACACGCGGTTTTTTCTGGTCAAGAACCTATGTGTAAATTTATTTGATTCTAATCCTTGATGCCAGTACTAAAGCACCTAAGCCACATCCTTAGAATTGACTGTTCTGTTAGGGAGTTCACTTGACACTGTTTCCATTGTTGGGACAATGATTTACTTTTGTCTGTTGATAGTCAATGCTACTTCCTTCATTTAAAAAAAAAAAAATTGTACCTTAAGAGCTCCTTGCAGCTACCTCCAGGCAGCATCTCTCTAGGCCGTAATCTCTTTATTGTTGACGGCAGAAAGTCCATTACCCTAAAGAATTCATAACTAGTGTGTTTCTTAATACAAGATCTAACGTTCTTATATATCCCTTCTTTTGTTTTATTGACTTCGATAGAAGTTGTGTGATTTGTTCTTCCTTAACTCGAATGGGTTTTCATATCTTTGGATGACATTGAAATCTGTTGCCCTCCACTAAGATGGGTTTAGTTTGTTTATAAAAGAAATGAAACATCTATGTTGTAGATCAACATGTATTATAATGGAATGATATCCATACTTCATCTCATATTGAAACCATAAGTTATAGATTAATGTTGGTTTTCTCTTTTTATCACATCATTGAACAAGAAAATTTGTAAGGTTTTCCTATGTTTCTTAACGTAAATTAGTTGTATACTAGAATAATGGCAGTGGGTCTTTTTAAGTGAATGACACTACCTTCACTGTTATCTTCGATTTAGTAGTGACATCATTATCAATTTGAGATGAGCAATTAGATCGATGTGTATTAAGGATAGGAATATTTTGTTTTTAATTTGAAATGAAGAAGCCTTGTGATAATAATGACAGCTGGGAATTGCAGTAATATGGATTTTTCTTTAGTGAATAAAAATGCCTCATTTCTTCATTTTAATTTAGTCAATACTATCTTTTATTTCAGACCCTTATTTTCTGTCATGTTATAGGTGTGTCGAACATTTTTATGGTTTAAGATTTGATTAACAGGTTTAAAGTAATGAAGTGTTATTTTTATTACTTTTAATATTAATAATAACAATCATTATTACTATTAATATTTGGGGATGAGGAATTTAGTGTAATTATTGTTAAGGGGTGAATAATCTATTTTTAATTTATTGTTATAACTATAGGATTATTAGATCATGATTGCAAATAGAATACTTATGACACTAATAACGATTTAAGGAAATTGATTGAGCTAGTACTCTGATGACACGGTAAATTAAATTTGTGCAACTGATTTGTTTTAAGACTAAATTTAGATTACACCATGATGTCTTTATGCACTATATACATGCATTGCAGGGCTCGTGATGGAGGTTGGATTAAACCGTATTAATTACCTTACTTGTTTTATTAATTGCCTTTATCTTGTAAATTGATTTAAGGAACACCTCCCATGCAATACTGTAATAGTAGCGAGAAATTTAATGAGTTAATAACGATTCACTACCGCAATTTGCCTTAAAACAAATATCTTGTTGATTGCGATCTTGATGGGTATCTTATTGTCATTTGGCTTAGAAGGCTTGGTCTGCTTGTGTCGGGTGGGATGTAGACACCTCCATGTTCCTCAGAACAGTCACTAGCCCTGAGACCTTAAATGGTTAAAATCGATGGGAACCTGGGCTTGAGCGTTGCTTATGTGTCTTGGAGGTCCTAACTATTGCAGGGTAGGACGGATGGGTAGTCAGTCTTATTATTTGTCGGTTGATTTTCGTTCATTGCTTGCAGAGGTTTATGTGCATCTTAGATATTTTATGTTGTCATAGCATTGCATGCATCATGTCCGTCATCATATGGTGACGCAGAGTCGAATGTATTTATTATCCTTGTAAACACGTGCACACACACACAAAAAAAAATAAAAAAATTGCACTTGTTATAAGAGGTTTGTTGTCGTAACGAGGAGGTTCGTTACATATGGTATTAGAGTGGGTTCGACCTGGGACTTGGGATCGCTACGACTTTCGTTGACATGATTTGATAATACTGTTGCTGATCGAGTTGATTATGTGCGTGCAGGTAATCATGGTTAGAGGACGTCGTGGAGGCAGACGACGGGGTTCTAGGGGAGGTGGCGTGACACCCGCAGTAGCATCCACGCCAGAGGGGTCTAACCCCCAGGGAGATGAGTTGGTTCTCGGACAGGAGCAGATAGTAGTTGGCGATGTAGTCGGGATGATGAGATCCTTTCAACGCATGTCTGAGGCACTGATTAGTCATTTGGATAGAGATGAGGTCGGAGCGCCGACACTCATTGAGGTTCCTCCATGCGCATCGACCGTTACTGGTCGCATTCACCGTGAACTCAAGAAGGTCAAATTTCTTGATTTAATTGGTGCCCCGGATGGCGCAGCCGACGATTCATGGTTGGATAACATGGCGATTTGATTCGCACTTCGTGATTATACCTCCAACATGAAGGTCCGCATGGTGGACTTTCAACAGAAGGGGAGAACTCTTCTATGGTGGAAGACGCTCCTACCATAGCTGACCATGGTTATTGAAGACGTGTCATGGGAACTGTTCGAGGAATGGTTCTGAGAGAGGTACCTTTCAGAGGAATTCATCGAGCATCAGCTCAATGAGTTCAACGCCTTACAATAGGGAGGTCGTATGGTGCCCAAGTACGAGGCCTGTTTTATGGAGCTGCTCTGGTATGCTCTGCACCTTAACACCAAGAAACTTAAGGTCAATAAGTTTGTATTCCGCCTTAACGACAACCTGCATGCAAAGGTTAGGATTTTGAAGGCCCTCATAGCAGAGGAGGAGATTATCAGTGGGGGTCAGACCAGGACTCCAGCGAGACCAACAGGCCAGGTCCCATCTGGAACACAGCAGCACCAGACACCAGTGAGACACACACTAGGATATTGTGGCTTCCAGAGGGGATCCACTTTCAGTACACCCCGGTGACCATTCCCTCAGTAGTGAACCCCTTATCGAGGACCATCGCATCAGCAACAACGTTGCCCATAACAACAGCAGTTTAGGCCTGTTCAGCAGAACAGACCAGGGTTCTAGGCTGGTGGGTCACCATCTTCTACTTCGGGTACTAGGACTATTGGGCCGAAGAAGGGGTGTTGGACATGTGGGGAGACACACTACCATTGTGACTGTCCGGTGGAGAGGACTAGAGCGTCTGGATCAACAAGACCCACTACCATGGGAGACATGGGCAAGGACCATCGGATTCATGCAACGATGAATAACTGCCAGGCAGAGCACTAGTCGACTGTGCTCAAGACAACAGGTACTGTCGCTGACCAGACCCTTAGTATTTTGATAGATCACAGTGCTACCAAGAAAGTTTCATTTCTGGTGCAATGCTAAAAAGGATTAAGGTAAAGGCAGTCGAACAGGATGATTTTATCTTCATAGAGATGGCTTCAGGAGCCAAATAGAAGGTTGGAGGAAAGGTTACGGGCTATTCCCTTAACCCCGGAGAGTTTGTCACAAGGGCCAACCTATATGTCACAATCCTAGGATCTTATGATGTAGTGATTGGTATGGATTGGTTGGAATCGCATGAGGCGATACTCAACTGTAAGAAAAAACGGTTGAGCTTGGTCGATGACGAGGGGCAAAGACGTGTGATTGTAGGAAGGAATCGGGGAGTTTCCCTAAGGTTCATCTCTTCCTTAAAGCTATAGAAGAGTATGCGCAAGGGGTGAAATCTTTATTCGATCCTTGCGTTAAACGAAAAGTCAGTAGCGGAAGGTCTAGAACCCCTTCTAGTGGTAAGAGAGTTTGCAGATGTATTTCCAAAGGAATTACTTGGGATGCCACCGGAGAGGGAATTGGAGTTTACCATAGACCTGAAACCAGGGACCGAACCGATAGCAAGAACGCCTTATTGGATGTCAACCCCGGAGTTACAAGAGTTGAAAATGCAACTAAAGGAGTTGTTGGACCTGGGATTGATACATCCCAATGTGTCACCGTGGGGTGCGCCGGTTATTTTCATACGAAAGAAGGATAGATCGTGGAGGCTTTGCATTGACTACCGTCAACTGAACAAGGCTACGATCAAGAAACAATACCCATTGCTGAGAATTCATGATCTGTTCGGTCAAATGAAGGGTGTTATGATGTTCTCCAAGATCGATTTGTGATCAGGGTATCACCAGTTGCAGATCAAGGAGGATGACGTCCCTAAGACCGCCTTTAAGATGAGGTTTGGACATTACGAGTTTACTATTTTACCGTTTGGACTGATGAACACCCCAGGGGTATTTATGAGTTTGATGAACGGGGTGTTCCACGAGTACTTGGACAAGTTCATCCAAGTGTTCATTGATGATATTTTTATCTACTCTCGGATGATGGAGGAGCATGACGAGCACTTGCAATTGGTACTACAGTGTCTGTGAGAGCACAAATTGTATGGGAAGTTGTCCAAATGCTCTTTTTATCAATCAAAGATTCACTACTTAGGGCATGTCATCTTTAGCGAAGGCATCGCCGTGGATCCAGCCAAGGTCGAGGCCATTATGGAATGGCCTGCCCCGACGAATGTCACAGAAGTGCGTAGCTTTATGGGTTTAGTAGGATACCATCAATGGTTTGTCGAGGGATTTTTGAAGATAGCAAATCCGATCACGGAATTGCAGAAGAAAAACAAGAAGTTTGTTTGGATTGAGAAATGCATGGAAGCATTTCAGAGGCTTAAGGAGTTGTTAACAAAAGCACCGATACTAAAGGTCCCTGACATGGACGTGGACTTCTTGGTATGCACAGATGCATCCAAGGAAGGCTTAGGCAGAGTCTTGATGCAAGACAGACGAGTGATTGCTTACATTTCGAGGAAACTGAGAAGGCATGAGGAGAACTATGCGACGCACGATTTGGAGCTATTAGCCATCGTATATGCAATGAAGGTTTGGAGACACTACCTTGTTGGATGAAAATTTGAACTAAAGACTAATCATTGTGGACTACACCACATTTTTACACAAATCGACCTGAACGCGCGACAACGACGTTGGTCAGAATTGCTTAGCGAGTACGACTTTGAGATTACTTACATAAAGGGAATAGTGAACCGAGTGGTGGATGCTTTGAGTCGGAGGCCATGCATCTTTTCAGTGTTGCCTCTTCAGATGAATCTATGTGAAAAGATTCTAACCTTATAGCGTGACAATGACTGGTACAAAGAGGTCGAGGGTTTTATCGGACAAAACACAATGATGGTACCACAATATGAGGGATTTTCTTTTGATAGCGATGGGTTATTGAGGTTTAAAATTCAGATTTACATACTGCCAAAAGACGAGTTGAGGATGTTGATCCTGAGTGAGGCTCATAGAGCAGTTTACATGGCTCACCCGGGAGTCATGAAGATGAGGGCAGATCTTAAACCCTTATTCTTCTAGAGGATAATGAAGGCCGACATAGTTAACTATGTGGCCAGGTGTCTCGAGTGTCAGCAAGTAAAGGCTGAACATAGACACCCAGTAGGATTACTACAACCACATGCCATTTCGATTAAAGAAGCGCAAATGCAAACAATAAGAAAAAGGATTAAAGAAGCGCAGGATCGACAGAAGAGTTATGCCGATGCGCACCGAGTCAACCGTAGTTATGAGGTCGGCGATCAAGTCTTCTTGCAGGTTAAACCCCATAAGAGTTCGATTAAGTTTGGAAAGGGAGATAAAATCTCTCCTTGGTTTGTGGGACCTTTCGATATTGTGGAGAGAAAGGGGCTCGTGGCCTATCGACTAGCCTTGCCTGATTCTTTGAGGCGTATGCATGATGTTTTTCATGTATTTGTTTTGAGACATTATATTAGTAATCCTACACATGTGACTAACATGAGTTCCTTGCAAGTATTGGATGAGGGAGCACTCACAGCTGAGCCGGTCTACATCTTAGATCATCGCCTTCGACAGTTACGACGTCGAACGGTAGACCAGGTCAAGGTCTAGTGGGACAATTATAGTCTGCACTCAGCGACCTGGGAGGACGCATATGATATGCGCCAGCAATTTCCATTTTTGTTTGATAGATAGACATATGATACTATGATACACTTATTTCAGCATTTATACTGTGAAACTTCGGGATGAAGTTTAGACCAAGAGGGGGTGTATGTAACATCCCTCTCTGGCGCACTGAGAAAACTTATTCTTTGAGGACACTTGCTTGCAAGTGATCCAGACTATTATGATATTAAAACATTTGTCCTTGATTATGATGCGTTACGGTAGATGACATGATGTTTTACTGCTTTGACATAGACAAGTGCTATTGACTCAGTTTTACTGAGAATGGAGGATGCAGAGGCATTGACGGAACCCTTGGACTCTGGATCGAGTCAGGGAGTGTGCTATTGGGGTTTGATTGTTTTACTGTGATTTTAGTACATTTGATTAGATGATATGATGTGGACATGTCTGACATGATTGTTGATGATGTAGGCTGATGATAGCTTTCCGACCAGACTCACATATGGAGTAAAGGGGCCACACACAACTACCAGAGGGGTTGAGGGAGAGGTGTGGACAACAACCCTTCCACAGCCTACTAGCACTCCCGCCATGGCTCTAATTGTAGGTTAACGATTACCTAGTTCGAGAGGACCCACGATGCCATGAGGGCAGATTGCGACAGTCTCTTGCGATGATTCTAAGGGACATGCAATAAGGAGGGGGCCTTATTCCTTAGAATCCCTTAGTCTCCCACAAGTTCACCTGGCGGAGTGTTGACTCCAGGGGTTATTGATGTCTACCAATCAATAAATAAGTGAGTGGCACCCTTGGAGCACATGGTGCATCCTGAAGGGCACATTGCACAAAAGAAAAAAAATGGCAAGTGGCACCCTTGGAGCATGTGGTGCATCCTGAAGGGCACATCGCGCAAAAGAAACAAAAGAGGCAAGTGGCACCATTCGAGCACGTAGTGCGTCCTGAAGGGCACGTCGCGTTGATGATGATAGAGGGTTGAACCTAGATGGCCCTAAGACATTTAACACATTAAGAAATTTTAAAACAACTCCCCTAATTAAATGTCCCCCGGTTCAGAATCTAAGTCCTAAGTCTGAAACTTTGCTAGGGTTAAAAGTTTTTGTCTACCCTTGAGAAAACATCTCTAAAAATTTAAAATAGTAAAATTTAAAATAAAAACCCTTTAAGTAATAATTTTGGTCTTCATAAATTTTTGGGGTAAAATGAAGAGAGTAAGAAATTAATTAAAAGCTGTGGATATAAAATATAAAGAAGGAATTAATTATTTTTAACTTTTGATAGTTTTAAAAGATGTTGAATTAATAATAAAAGGAAAAAGGGGTTAAATTGCAACTGTCGTTTTTAGCTCTAATAAAAAGGGGAAAGAGGGAAATTATGACATTTAGGAAACTAGGGAATGGAGGCAACTTAAAAGGGAAAGATGGGAACTTATGGTAAAAGGCAAGGTCAACTTAGTAAGGAGTCTGCAATTAAGAACCTTCTAAATTGAACTAAATTAGCAACTTCTTTTAGGGAAAGTATTTAAAACCTGTAAGGGAATCTAGGGACACCTAGGAGTAAATTTAGTAGTAACTCTAGGTGGCTGAGGGAAATGAGACAATTATTAATTTAAAGAAAATAATTATTGGAGGAAAGTGGGGGATGGACGACACATGCACGAAGGAGAATTATTAGAAGATTTTTATTAAAACTTAAATTAAATGAGATTTAGGGAAATTTTGGAAGTTCTAAAACTCTATAAAAGAGAGGAAGGATGAGGAAGTAATGGATTGGCTGCTAGCATATCGTTAAGCTGCTGGATTTGTGACTTGACTGATTATTTGTGTGGAGTTTGGATTTCCTAGCTCGGATAGGAGTGGTATCTCGGCCTTGCGAGGTGAGCTGGGAGCTAGATGTACCATCTGGATAGTGTGTGGTCCCTTTGCGGCTTGGGGGGCTAAGGCGGAAGAAGAGTACCCCTAGCATTGGTTGGGAGGTATCGGTGTAGTCTTGATGGTCGGCGAGCGGGAGTGGCATGGAGCACGCGGACGTCATTCGAGGCAGGCAAGAAGGCAACGGTACGCTTGTCAATTTTGAGTAGAATGCATTAGGAACTTATGCTTGATCTGTATTCTGAATTGTAAACGGATGAATTTTGTCTTGGGCTTTTGTCGTTCGATTGATTACCTAAAATTATTGTGGTCAACATTTTGTTTTGGGTTTTACTGTTCCTTGGTTGGGATCTTTCTGCTTCTGCGTTACTCTTCGTGCTGTATTTTCCCAGAGGTTGTATATTCGCATATAAATTATTTCTGCATAGTTTTTCAGTCATTGACAATTACTGTTATAGTTATAATCCATAAGCTGTATGCACACGGATGCGGTGTATTTCATAGTTTAATTATTACTTTGTGTTAATCATTACAGGATATAAACTTTACTGTGAGTTAACACTCATAGACAGTGTGTGGGTTTTGTGTATAAAACTATGTGTTAATGCGGTATTATACTGTGGGTTAATGTTATGTATAATACCATGTATAATCATCACCGTGTGTTTTTGCATGACGTCCTATGATAAGCATAGTGTGTAATGGTCGTGGCCTTCCTTGATAAAAACAATTGTTATAGAGTATCCTGGATAGCTACTGCATGATAAGAAGATATTGCAAACGGTGAAATTATATTATGGGCATGTCAACAATTTTAATTCGATGGCAATTTTAGAATTCGTACCTCTAATGGCAATTTTACAATCTTATTGCATAATGGCTTTTCGTTCGGTGGAACGGTTCCAGTAAACCTTGGCTCTTTCAATTTTGTGTATGGCAATTTCGTTTGTTAAGTGACACTGTAAATGTTCGTTCTGGCAATGGGTGTTTGACATTTACATTTTTGTAAAATTAGATCTGAGAATTCATTCTGGCAATAGTTGTATGGGCATTTACGTTTTTCTAAAATTAGATCTGAGAATTCGTTCTGGCAATAGTTGTATGGGCATTTTCGTTTTTGTAAATTTAGATCCGAGAATTCGTTGTGGCAATAGGTGTATGGGCATTTTCGTTTTTGTAAATTTAGATCTGAGAATTTGTTCTAGCAATCTGCCTTGTTGCTCTGTTACTGAAGAATCCCCCTCTGGCACTTTCATGTTGTAAAGGTGTACTATGATTGTTCTGGAAATGTGATTGGGTAATTCATTACTAGATTGGGTTGTTGGCAATTTTGTTTGTTTTGGATTCTGCAATTTCATCTGCACTGTTGAACCACGTTTATACCCATGCACGCGTGGTTGTTTCTGGTCACGAACCTATGTGTAAATTGATTTGATTATAATCCTTGATGCCAATACTAAAGCACCTAAGCCACAACCTTAGAATTGACCGTTCTGTTAGGGAGATCGCTTGACGTTGTTGCCATTCTTGGGACAACGATTTACTTTTTCCTATTGATAGTCAATGCTCCTTCCTTCATTTAAAAAAAGAAAAGAAAATTGTACCTTAAGAGCTCCTTGCAGCCACCTCCAGGCAGCATCTCTCTATGCCATAATCTCTTTATTGCTGACAACAGAAAGTCCATTACCCTAAAGAATTCATGAATGGTGTGTTTCTTAATACAAGATCTAACGTTCTTAGATATCCCTTCTTTTGTTTTATTAACTTCGATAGAAGGTGTGTGATTTTTTCTTCATTAACTACAATGGGTTTTCATATCTTTGGATGACATTGAAATCTTTCGCCCTCCACTACGATGAGTTTATTTTGTTTATAAAAGAAATGCAACATCTCTTTTGCAGATCAACATGTATTATAATGGAATGATATCCATACTTCATCTCAGATTGAAACGAGAAGTTATAGATTAATGTTGGTTTTCTCTTTTTATCACATCATTGAACAAGACAATTTGTAATGTTTTCCTATGTTTCTTAACATAAATTAGTTGTATACTAGAATAATGGTAGTGGGTCTTTTTAAGTGAATGGCACTACTTTCACTGTTATCTTCGATTTAGTAGTGACATCATTATAAATTTGAGATGAGAAATTAGATCGATGTGTATTAAGGATAGGAATATTTTGTTTTTAATTTGAAATGAAGAAGCCTTGTGATAATAATGACAGCTGGGAATTGCAGTAATATGGATTTTTCTTTAGTGAATAAAAATGCCTCATTTCTTCGTTTTAATTTAGTCAATACTATCTTTTATTTCGAACCCTTATTTTCTGTCATGTTATAGGTGTGTCGACAAGTACAAGAGCCAATATAGTGTAGATTCTTTATTTATTCAGAATGGATGATATGTATGAGTAATTACCAAGTCTGTATTTAAATATCTTATATGGTTATGAATGGTTAAGATTTTTATGGTTTAAGATTTGATTAACAGGTTTAAAGTAATGAGGTGTTATTTTTATTACTTTTAATATTAATAATAACAATCATTATTACTATTAATATTTGGGGATGAGGAATTTAGTGTAATGATTGTTAAGGGGTGAATAATCTATTTTTGATTTATTATTATAACTACAGGATTATTAAATCATGACTGCAAATAGAATACTTATGACACTAATAACGATTTAAGGAAATTGATTGAGCTAGTACTCTGATGACACAGTAAATTAAATTTGCGCAATTGATTTGTTTTAAGACTAAATTTAGATTACACCATGATGTCTTTATGCACTTTATACATGCATTGCAGGGCTCGTGATGGAGGTTGGATTAAACTGTATTAATTACCTTACTTGTTTTATTAATTTCCTTTACCTTGTAAATTGATTAAAGGAACACCTCCCATGCAATACTGTAATAGTAGCGAGAAATTTAATGAGTTAATAACGATTCACTACCGCAATTTGCCTTAAAACAAATATCTTGTTGATTGCGATCTTGATGGGTATCTTATTGTCATTTGGGTTAGCAGGCTTGGTCTACTTGTGTTGGGTGGGATGTAGGAACCTCCATGTTCCTCAGAACAGTCGCTAGCCCTAAGACCTTAAATGGTTAAAATCGATGGGAACCTGTGCTTGAGCATTGCTTATGTGTCTTGGAGGTCCTAACTATTGCAGGGTAGGACGGATGGGTAGTCAGTCTTATTATTTGTTGGTTGATTGTCGTTCATTGCTTACAGAGGTTTATGTGCGTCTTAGATCTTTTATGTTGTCATCGCATTGCATGAGTCATGTTCGTCGTCATATGGCAATGCAGAGTCAAATGTATTTATTATCCTTGTACACATGTGCACACACAAAAAAAATAAAAAAAATTGCACTTTTTATAAGAGGTTTGTCGTCGTAACGAGGAGGTTCATTACAGGAGGTTCTCTTAACTCAGATCCAATCTATATTAGTACGTGCGTCATTCTGGCACATCTTCTGGTAGATAATTCATGTAAATGCTGCTACTAGTTTTCCAGTCCTTTGTTAGAGTTTGAAGCAAAATAATTAATACTCCTCCAACTGAACATTCGATCTGTAGTTGGGTCGATGTAATCATCTTCGTGCGTGGTAGTTCTGTAAAGTTGGTTTATATCTTCTGTAAGGATATTATCTGTCGCAGGTTCCATATACCTTCCTCCTTCTAAGGGATCCAATGGTGCAATAAATCTATACTTTCCATATTCAAAGATCATCTTCCTAGTCTTCAAATTAATAATAGTTTGATTATCAAAATCCCAATCAAGTCCCAACAGTGTTGGATAGGGTGTAGTATTATATACTATATTCCAGATACCTTCCTCCTTCTAAGGGATCCAATGGTGCAATAAATCTATACTTTCCATATTCAAAGATCATCTTCCTAGTCTTCAAATTAATAATAGTTTGATTATCAAAATCCCAATCCAATCCCAACAGTGTTGGATAGGGTGTAGTATTATATACTATATAAATGACTTCAAAGTCTTCCATGGTGCACACACCATCTAGCTCTACTGGTATCCCCTTCAATATTCCAATAGACACCAGTTTGTGCTGATTTGATAACTTCAACTGAATGGGTGAATATCCCAATTGAGTTTCTCACATAGCTTTCCATGTATTCTTTGGCATAACATTGACTTCATACCCTAAGTCTAGTATGATATCCCCCATATTGAAATCTCCAATGTTTGCATTAAACCTGAATTCTCTACTTTTCCTTCTCTTCTTCCAGACCCGATTGACTATCTTTACCCCTTCTTCTACAACATTACACTTTTCTAACAGATTTTGTAGTACTTGTAGAGATTACTTATCATTTAATAGCTTGACACAAGATACCAAAACGTTTCTTGAATTATTTACCTTTTCTGCAGGCTTCTCTTTGCTAGTCTGATCAAATAACTAGGGCATGTCATACACTGGTACATCATCTACTGGCTTCGTTCCTATGGTAGATAAAATATTCTCCTTCAAAATATCTTGTCTAGCTTCTTTGAAGGTATCATTGTTTTGTGCGTATCAAACTTCTTTTGAGGTTCTGCATTCTTCCTTACCCACTGGTGTATATCTTGGTTCTATTTTGCTGCATCATATCCTATCTTGGATCCACCTCTAGAAACTATGTGGGTGTTCTTCTCATCCTCATCTATGTTCTTTACAACAATCCATTACACATTCTGATTATTCTGGTTCCTCTTTTCTTGTATATTTATCAATAATGTTGGGCAGTCTTCTATATCATGGTATGTTGCACGACAATACATAGATGTCATAGGTGGAAATGGACAATATCTTGCATAGTGTATAGGTTTCTGACAGTTATGAAAAACTATTGGTGCTTGACCTCCTCCAAATCCTCTTCCTCCACGACCACCTCCTCTATAGCCTCCTATGTTAACATGATTATCTCTGCGCAATGTATTATACTAAGGTCCCTGATTATATTGTGGTTGTGTATTATTTTACTATGGGGGTACTGCACATTGTTGCGCATTGTTATGTTGTGGTGGTCCTTGAAACTTTTGAGCGTTATTAAACTATGGATGATGCACATGTTGTGATGTCATTAATTCAGCCTGCACCCTATAAGTGTATGCAATCCTCTCCTTCATCATTTCCAAAGTTTTGTAGTCCTTGTCTTCATGTCCAATTGAATTACAAAAGTTACAAAATGTAGTATTCAGTATTGTCTGATACTTTTGCATCATGGGACACTGATAGGTATCATTTCCATGTGTCTTACATATCTCACACCAGGGTCCTCCTGAAGATAAAGGATTTGGCATACCTACTCCTATGTACTGCACAAATAGTGGACATTCATTCTTATGATGAGATTTTGTCTTGCATAATGTACATCACACATCTTCCCTTTTCTCCTTACCTTTACTATGATTTAACTAAAATATTAAGTTCTTCAGGTCTTGTCTCAGCTCTTCCACAGTTAAATTTGTCTTCTTATACTGATTTTCCTCTAACTGTAAGGTTGCTTGTAGAGCCTCAGCCTGATTCTGGAAATTTTGTTGTCTTAAAGGATACTTCATATGTGACAATAAAGAGTTAACAAACAAATGTATATGATGCATATCAGTAATAGGGAACTTCAACTTCCCACAATGGTGTAGACCGATTGACAAGTGTCGTGTAAATGGAAGGAAATATGTAAAGGAGGTCTCAAGTTTGACTCTCACCCTGATTTACTTGTTCTCCATGCTTGCGAGCTGTGTGGCGCACCTGAGGTTATAGTGGTAGCGAACGAGTATCGACCCCATGTCATGCGAGTACGAGAACTGCGAGTTTCCAATTCCCCCAGTATAATATATATATATACTGAACTTCAAATTGCCTTTCATCCTTTTAAACTTTTGATAAACTTCCTAGACTAATTCTCTTAGATCTTATTTAATCTCTATCATCTCATTCATGAATTGATCCTCTGAGTTTGGATTCTAAAATTCATTGATTAATTGCCTCTTCACTTCTGCAACATTTGTAGGCGCTCCTTTCGAGTTATTTAGTACAAGACCCATATACCAATCCAATGCGTGGTCTCTAAATGTGATTTCCAACTGCACAACCTTCATATATTCATCTGTAAATTGCTTGGCTACCCAAATATTTTCACAGAAAAAAATGCTTCTTTGGGTCCTCCGACCCTTCTCCATGGAGCTCAGGTAACCTAATAGTGGGATCTTGACCTCCCATGGTGAAGTTTGCTATGCTACCACCTCCGCATAGTGTAGAAACTTGATTGTTGCTTGTTGAATTAATTCCACTTGAATTAGACCCTCATCCAAAACTTATTCTACCACTGATCACTTGTCGGTTAACCGTCTTTTCTTCTTCATATGTCTTAGTCTCACATGGGGTTTTGGGTTCCACACTAATTTGGATCTATAATGGAGAGCCTTCGTTTTCCCTGGATCTGTTAGCACTCTGTAAATTTTGTTTGGTTGAATAGACAAACGACACAGGTAAAGGTTTCAACTAGCTTTAGAGCTGAGGCACTAGCCTTATCAACTTAGAGAGGGCTCTCTCATGTCACTTGGTATATCTATGGAAATCGATGGCTAGATTTGGTTTGTGTTGGGGTTTTTTTATAAAATAACTGGAGAAATGAAGATGACATTTGGGCTATGGGGCTTGGAATAAATAGAATACATTATCAAACCTGAGAACTATTCAGAGGAAAAGGCTAAATCAGGAAGTAAGTCTGAGTTTATATCTGAAAATTTTGCATGACATCAGAGGAAAAAGAAACACATAACTACAACAGAGAATTACAAAGATGAATTATGAATAAGTTAAGAAGAAAGAAACACAGTCTAAGTTTCTAAGCCAAGAGCATCAAATAATGAATTATGGGCCTCTAAATCTCCAATTTAGACAGAAAGAAGTGTAAATGAAATATATGCTTACAGGAAATACATACTACGAGGGGAAAACAATATTCATATCACTGTCAGTTAGAATCTTTTCATAAACAATCCAAAATCTGCCTCTGCATTTATATATTCATTCTAGCCCCAAAATTTACAAAAGTTTTCCTACACGGAGGGCAGGCTTCTCTTTTGTCCATGCCTTTCTATATCCTTAAGATAATATATACAGAGGAATTTCTTGTGGAATTCAAAACATTCAGACTTCTTGTAACTCTAAAATTAGAGATGAGTTACAAGGAGGAATGATTTATAATAGTCGTTATCCTATTTTAGAGGGACCATTAGGAACATGTTCATCATATCTAAGCCCTTTTCTCCAACCGCCATCTGTTGAAAACATGCTGAGATGTACTTATTTCAGTATGAGAATTTATTTCAACTCAATGATCTCCTTCTTTAGAGTGACCAACCAAGCCGATTGATTCTCCCCAATGCTTTCAGCCATTTCGACCATGTTTTTTTTTTGTTCTACCATTTGCCTCGTTTCTTTTTCAGAACTGGCCTATTGATGATTAGGTCCTTCATGATGGGATTTAGCCTAACTTCTAATCCTGGGTCTATAGCAGGTTCCTTATGTAATTTAGTTGCCAATATATGTGCAATTTCCCTTTCCTTCTTACCAGTAGATAAACCCGCCATGTTACTTGAATGACCTGTCTAACTAGATATGGATTTATTGGCTTTGTCCATGTATCCCAGTATCATAGACACTAAGATGTTCCTTTCAAAAATTAGATATTTAATCTTATGTATGAGATGATACCCTCATACTTGAGAATCAATAATTATTGAGTTCCAATCATTTGTCACTGACAGAGTCACGTATAGGTACGTTGGTTTACCATGCTTGGATAATCTATTTCAAATGATTAGCTTTCGAGTTTGTTATGTGGTGGCGTTCACCTGACATCATACGGTTGTGAAGTACCAAACGAGTGAAGCGGGGTGATTCTGACCAACCTTCACCCGCCCCATGAGTGGTTGATTTGACATATTGAAACATGTGACATCGAGGCGTTGGCGAAAGTAGTTTCAGGCAAACCGCCTTTCGCTCGGATGTATCTCTAGAGGTGTCATGTATCCAATTTAAAAACCACAATGGTTTTCCCTAGTTCGCCCTTACATGATTAAGTCTTGTGCAAGTTCACCGCCCGATATGGCCTCCATCCGTTGATCTGGGTTGTTTTTCAATCAACGATCTGTCGAGTTATTCCTTTTGCGCCTCCGCTATATTTGTCCATACACCACTATATATGTCCTATTCCTCTAAATTATCAATTTTCCAAACTATCATGCTTCCGTGACGATGTAGCTCTTGCTAAATTTCTGAGACTTGGATCCTGTCTGAGAATTGTTATGGTGATAACATAGGCTCCAACTGGGGATGTTATCCTCCCTATGAGGTAGCAAAGAACTCATAGACCCAGTGCCTGATCCATTGGACTAATCCCCCAAAAAATATGTGTACCCTTCTCCTTCCATATCACCAGTGTCTGTTGAAGTCCAAACTCTTCACGTTGCTCTCAACTGGACACTAAACACTGAACATTTTGCTGAAACTAACTGTACACAATACTGGAAATATAAACTAAAAAATTCTTGTCCAACAAGCTTATTTATACATTCCTACCTAACCTAAAATGTTGAAATGAATATTCAATCAAGTGCTGCTAAAGTGCCAATGCAACCAATCAAGTAATTGGCTTCCTAATTTTTCTCCACTCACATCTTTCTTAAGAAGGAAAACAAATGTAAAAGATGGCAGCTGAAAAAAAAATTGAATCCAGAATCTGAGTTTATGAATGAAACAAACTCCTCCTTCACTGATGACTGTAATAGGATGGCCACCAGATCTTGAAAACCACGAAAAATCATTTCTTCTTGGTGAGAAAAAACAAAAATACAAGACTCTTTTGTAAGTGTTTGTTGTTCTTGCTCTATTTCTTCTATTTTGAGAACATATTCAAATGAAATGGAAGCAATGGGTTTGTCTACTTCTCCATGCATCTCAATAAAAAAATTCATACATTCTTCAAATATGACAACCATATTATGTGCATCAAGGCTATGCTTTTGTTCAACAAACAATTCTGATTTGGTTTCATTAATCTTCTAGAAATTTGTTTGAGGGCTACCATTTTGACTTTCAAATCAATTAATAGAAATAAGTTCTTTCTCATAATATGCTTGCAAATGAGAAAAGATGGCATCATGAACTATTTCACAGTCTAGAGTCCTCATGGATGTATTTTCAAAATCCTCAGCTGTGTCTATGTTGTTTAGAAACTAAACCAGTACATCATTCTCAGGGGAAGAAAGGAAACCTTGAAATACATTGTCTTGTTGGTAATATCGTTGAACATCTGCATTAGTTCTGGGAGAAAGGAAAAGACCTTTGATAAAAAAATTCTTGATTGAATTCTTCTTTAATCTGATGATCAAGCATAGATTGGAATTCTGAATTGAAATACCCTTCCAAGTAATGATCGTGAAATGCATGTGAGTGTAGTTGGTGTTCTTTAACGATGACAACCTTTTCATGTAAAACAATGCTACTGAGGATATAGTCAGAACTCCCCATTTTTTCTGAAATTTCATTATTTTCTCTTAAACATTCAAAGGAAGAAAAACATAAGGGGAGAGAGTTTTTATCTGTAAGCCCGTTGATTTCTTCACTTTCAATGCCATGCTTGGACGTTCTCTAATTTGAAATGCTATAGACATTTTGTTTTAATAATTTGAATGAGGGAAAACACAATGGCAAGGTTCTGTTACCTGATTCGAAACCTTCTTCATTTTTTCCAGTATCAACATAGGTACATTTTTCCATCTTTTTGGGTTTCTGGACATGCTCACTTTCAGCCTTGTCTTCGACCAATGACTGTATTTCTGAATTTACAAGGTCTTCCTCAAAACAAAGAATAGGGTCATCAAGCATCTGAGGAGAGTGTTCCAATATCTTGTCAATCTGTTTCGTTGGTTTGGTGTGAATTTGCATCAACACAAATTTGTTTGCCTCAACAATAATCTGGGAATTCTCTTTCAACAATTTGAATGTAGTAAAGCACAAGGGTAGAGAATTCTCTTCAGCTGATCTAATATTTTTCTCCTCAATGTACTGCTGAAAAAGAAAGTCTTCAATATCATGATCATCCTCGTATTTGTCATATACAGGCCAATCAACATCATATGCAAGGTCATCTAACAAGAACAAACTTGGAACACCAACCTATACTTCGACAAACTTATTTGTACACTCACCCTCTTGATTATCTATAAATGAATACATGAAATAATCAGCCCCTTGCTTATCATGGGATAGATCAAAAACTAAATCAACACCTTCTCTTTCAACAAGTGGGACATAATTTTTTGCAACATCATTGGTATTGGGAAATTCAAGAGGGCATATGACATGGTCAACTATATGCTCAAGGTTCCAATCAACCATTTTCTGTTCATATTCTCTTTTATTTTCTTTATCATCTAACTCCTCTTTTTGGATCTATTTACATGCTTGGATGTTGTGTTGAATATCCCAGGCATCGTTAAACATTTGTTGTAAGGACTTAGGTATTATTTCCATTAGGAGGAAAGACAAATCTGAATGAATAATAGTTGCATAATGGAGCATGGCAGTAGCTTCAGTGGGTTGAATTCCTTTGGACAAATTGTAATAGACACTGGAAAACCTTCTACTGATTATAGAAATAGAAATAGTTTCATTGCTCTGTTTTTTAAAGGCATAGAACTCTATAAGTTGTAGATCCAAATATTTCTTCTTGCCCCAAAATTTTAAAAATACATCCTTCAATTCCTCCCACGAGCTAATTGTCTCTGGCTGCAAACGTTTAAACCAATATTTGGTGTCTCCTTTCAAGGATTGAGAAAAGGCCTTCATACAAACATCATCATGGTCAATCTCAAAGAAATATATAAAATTCTCAAACCCTTGGATGTGCTTTTCAGCTGAGATAGTATCAGGTTCCCCATCAAACATAGGCAGGTATTCATAGTGTTTTGGAGGAAAATCATGAAGGATGTGGGGTAACTTTAAGGGTTTGTATCTATGTTGGGCTCTGGAGGACGTTGGACTAGGAACAGGGGAAGAGACATCATCCTTGGCTTTATGAGGTTTATCAACTTGGTCATGGTCATCACATGGCCCAGTTGCAAAACTCTTATCAAAATTAGTGATACAGTGGGGGTATGCATGTGTAACTTTAAGAGGAAGATAAATGATTGCAAGTTTTTCATGATTGTCATCCAAATGCAACAGGTAAAGAAAAACTTGTTTGGCATGCTCAAGGAAGGAAAATAAGTAACTTATAACAAATAGTAAAATGCTTTGGAAGAGATCCCATTTTGAGTACCTGTTTTTCTCCATGATACCTTCCCACTCCCCTGTCAAGGGATCTCATCTTCTAGTGAAGTATCTGAACTATATTTGAAGCTTGAGTGGATTCGCCAATAATGTTTTGGAGGCTGGATTCTGCATTGAGAGTGGAGTCACCAATAATGTTTTGGAAGTTGGATTTCGCATTGAGAGTGGAGTCGCCAATAATGTTTGAATTTCTAGATTCTTCTACCAGTGGAATCACCTTCAAACTGATTTTTTGATATGTGTAGTCTCCAGAGCAGGAATACAACCAATATGTGCCCAAGTGTATGTTTCTCTCAGACCTTAGAACTCAACCATGTCGTTCTTTCCCAGGGAAAATTTTTCAATTTTTTCCCCGACAACAACGCCAGAATGTTAGCACTCTGTAAATTTTGTCCGGCTAAATAGACAAATGAAAGAGGTAACCGTTTCAACCAAATTTAGAGCTGAGGCACTAGCCTGCTCAAATTAGAGAGGGATCTCTCATGTCACTGGGTATATCTATGGAAATTTATGGCTAGATTTGGTTTGTTTTGGGGGTTTTTAATAAAATAAATGGAGAAATGAAGAAGACATTTGGGCTATGGGGTTTGGAATAAATAGAACACATTATCAAACCTGAGAACTATTTAGAGGAAAAGGCTAAATCAGGCAGTAAGTCTAAGTTTATATCTAAAAATTTTGCATGACATTAGAGGAAAAAGAAACGCATAACTACATCAAAGAATTACAGAGATGAATTTTGAATAATTTAAGAAGAAAGAAACATAGTCTAAGTTGCTAAGACAAGAGCAAAAAATAATGAATTATGGGCCTCTAAATCTTCAATTTAGACAGAAAGAAGTGTAAATGAAATATATTCTTACACGAAATACATACTACGAGGGGAAAACATGATTCATATCACTGTCAGTTAGAATCTTTTCATAAACAATCCAAAATCTACCTCTGCATTTATATATGCATTCTAGCACCAAAATTTACAAAAGTTTTCCTACACAGAGGGCAGACTCCTCTTTTCTCCATGCCTTTCTATATCCCTGAGATAATATATTATATAGATTAATTTCTTGTTGAATTCAAAACGTTCAGACTTCTCGTAACTCTAAAATTAGAGATTTAGTTACACAGAGGAATGATTTATAATAATTGTTATCCTATTTTAGAGGGACCGTTAGGAACATGTTCATAATATCTAGGCCTTTTTCTTTGACCACCATCTGTCCAAAACATGTTGAGATGTACTTATGTCAGTCTGAGAATTTATTTCATCTCAGTGATCTCCTTCTTTAGATTGACCAACCAAGCCGGTTGATTCTCCCCAATGCTTTCAGTCGTTTTGGCCATGTTTTCTGTCTTTTGTCGTTTGCTCCATTTCTTTTTCACAGTTGTCCTGTTGATAATTAGGTCCTTCATGATGGGATTTAGCCTAACTTCTAATCCTGGGTCTATAGCAAGTTCCATACGGAATTTAGTTGCCAATATACGTGTGATTTCCCTTTCCTTCTTACCAGTAGATAAACCTGTCATGTTACTTGAATGACCTGTCTGATTAGATATGGATTGATTGGCTTTGTCCATGTATCCTAGTATCATAGACACCAAGATGTTCCTTTCATAAATTAGAGAGTTAATCTTACGGATGAGATGATACCCTCATACTTGAGAATTGGTAATTATAGAGTTCCAATCATGAGTCACTGACAGAGTCACTTACAGGTACGTTGGTTTACCACGCTTGGATAATATATTTCAAATGATTATCTTTTGAGTTTGTTATGTGGCAGCGTTCACCTGACATCATATGGTTGTGAAGTATCGAATGAGTGAAGTGGGGTGATTCTAACCAGTCGTCGCTCGCCCCACGAGTGGTTGATTTGACATATTGAAACATGTGACATCGGGGCTTTGGCGAAAGTGGTTTCAAGAAAACTGCCTTTCACCCCGATGTATCTCTAGAGGTGTCATGCATCCATTTTAAAACCCACAAAGGTTTTCCCCGGTCCGCCCTTACATGATTAAGTCTTATGCAAGTTCACTGCCCGATATGGCCTCCAGTCGTTGATCTGGCCCATTTTTCAATCGACAGTCTGTCGAGTTATGCCATTTGCGCCTCTACTAAATTTTTCCATACGCTGCCAGATATGTCCTAGTCCTCTAAATTATCAATTCTCCAAACTATCATGCTTTCACGACGATGTAGCTCTTGCTAAATTTTCGAGACTTGGATCCTATCTGAAAATTGTTATGGTGATAATAGGATCCATGACCTCTGGTTTTCCTCTCATATGTGGCACACAATATATCCTCAATCTTCCCCACGGAATGGATATTCTCTACCTCTTCCTCATCACTGTCTAAGCCCTCTTTCTAGGCTACTTCCCTCTTCTTACTATTCACCTTAAACTGGTAGGGTCGTCTGCTACGCATCACTCCTTCTTTGCTCAATATCTCCCTGGTATGTTCCTCATCCATCATGATAGGTTCCATTGCTTCCTTCTTCGGGATACTGTCCAGAGCCTTCTCCATATCTCATATATTCCTTAGTGCTTCCCCCAGGTTCCCCATGCGTTCAGAGTGATCTAGTTGTCTGATTCCATGGTCATCACACCTTTACCATGTAATAATATCTTGATTGACGTGTAAATTAACCTAATGTACCTCCCTCTTGGTCCCTTCAAGAAATCCTACTCTACAATAGTGTATGAATTCACTGTATCTACTACAAACTCGGTAATAAACCCTACAATAATACTGTCTAACCAAAACTCTATTGTGTGCGTGAATTTATTATTAACCCTTTCCAATCGTGCAATATTCTCGGTAGTCCACTCTACAGGTCTAATCTGATTCATGGGATTTGTATCCTTCAACCTCAATATCCACTCTTGCAATAACTTTGGAAAATAATAGAAAAATGCCTCATGCAAATCAATAAACACATACCTCTGTAAATACTAGCGCGGTGTATACCGACAATTTCTGTTATCTTTCTACGTGAACTCTAGCTTCTTTGTCTCCAACCATCTTTCAATATCTTGCTTCGTAGGATTCCATGGAATAAAATACTTTTCTACCATTGCATCTTCTTCATCAAACCCCTCCCAAGCTATCTTTTGAGTTCCACTCGACAACAAAACCATTTGTTGGATGTATGGGTTGACTCGAGTTCTACCTTAGTTCTCCAACAAAACCATTTTTAGCATTGGCCCCTCTGTTAAACCAGAAAGAAACACTACGCACATAGTGCAAAATACAGTCTCACCGGAGATGGATTATGGGTGATTGCATGACCCAAGTGTCTATAATTAGGGAAGGGATTGGGGATGTTCTACTTATTCTACTCTTACTTTAACATGCATTCTACCATAACATTCATCAGATATACTATTGTATCCATTCAATAACATTCATTATGCATGATTATCCTAGTGCACACTATCAATAAACCCTACTGAATGCATTCATTTATCCATTCATTCACAATTGCAGAAACAAAAAAATGCATTCAGACACATTGCAACATAATATTTTACCATGGTTCACCCCCATGGGCTATGTCCACAAATATCTTCTTTATTCATTCTTCATCAAAATAACGTTCCATGCATTACATCCAAGAGTGAATGCACATAAGTTTAGTGGTGAGGCAGACCAGTGTCACACCAAGCTCCACAACTTGTGACTTGACCCTCAATTACATCTCAAGACTAACTCCATCTTTGCTCCGCAGCTCTCAACAAAACACATAGTTCGACTCAGAACTCAAAAAGGTACTCGAAGCAATTTGCTCATACCAAAGCTTCAATCCAAGATAGATATCCCTATTTTCTTCATACATCCTCTATTTGTACTACAAAATGGGTAAAAACCCTTACATTATGACTTAAAAACCCTAATCCTAAGTGGACTCAACTTGTCCACATTCCAACTTCCTTATGCATGGTTGGTCTTCATCCTTTCTTTGACTCTACGTTGATCTTCCTTCTTTCTCGGCATGCTGCTTCCTTTACCTTCTATCACGTTGCTTCCTTTGGTCCATCTAGTTTCCTTGTTTGATGCGTTGAACCCCAAAATTGCCTGCTCCAACAATTCTCCATACTTGTATTCATTGAGGGAGGCTAGTTGTTAAACTACCAAACTCTTCTCATTAACTATTTTGCTTCATATACAAGCTATAGGAATTATTATTATTTCCTCTATATCATTCATCAAGGTGGCTTGGGATATTCTACACATGAATCCCCTCTCTATGTTCCCTCACTCTTTCCCCTAGTGGTATCATAGCCAATACTTTTATGGATTCACCTCCACATTCAATTGGTTGGTATTCTTAATCAAATGAAATATAATTACAATATTTGTATGACATTCCTTGGAAATCATCAACATGATTAATTAAATATAGTCAAGAATTTTAGAAAGGGTTATTACAATCCCCTCCACCTTCAAAAGGAACATTGTCATCAATGTTCTCCTCGGCAAAATATGGCATGCCTTTGTCTTTCAGCTACTTCAACAATGTTTTCCACTTCTTGGTCTGATCCTTTCCCAGACTCTTGGCTTTTAGAACATCCCTACAAAAAATTTAAAGAAACAAGTATATTAAGCCCAATTTTATGCAAAACATTTTATTGTTGTTCATAATTCAAGAGGAAAATTCACATATTAACACAACACTTATCTATGTAGTTCATGGATTTGCATCCATATGGTTGTCACATTTACTCAGCTCATTGTTTTCTTTGATATACCCATTGTGCACTTGATCATAATAAACATATTACAAGACTTATTGAAGTATATTCTTCCTTGCAGTAAATGAGCACTCACCCTCCAGGATCTGTCTCAGGCATCCCCTTCTCTGCTATACAATCCCTCACTCTTTCTTCTAGTGGTATCATGGCCAATACTTTTAAGGATTCACCTCCACTTTCAATTGGTTGGTATTCTTAATAAAATGAAATATAATTATAATATTTTTGTGACATTCCTTGGAAATCATCAACATGATTAATTACATATAGTCAAGTGTTTTAGAAAGGGTTATTACAATCCCCTCCACCTTCAAAAGGAACACCGTCATCAATGTTCTCCTCAGCAAAATCTAGCATGCCTTTGTCTTTCAGCTACTTCAACATTGTTTTCCTCTTCTTAGTCTGGTCCTTTCCCAGACTCTTGGCCTTTAGAAGATCCCTACAAAAAATTTAAAGCAACAAGTATATTAAGCCCAATTCTATGCAAAACATTTTAATGTTGTTCATAATTCAAGATGAAAATTCACATATCAACACAACACTTATCTGTGTAGTTCATGGATCTGCATCCATATGGTTGTCACATTTAATCAGCTCATTGTTTTCCTTGGTATACCCATTGTGAACTTGATCATAATAAACATATTACAAGACTTATTGAAGTATCCTTTTCCTTACTGTCAATGAGCACTCACACTCCAGGCTTAGTCTCAAGCATCCCCTTCTCTACTATACAATCCCTCAGTTGATCCATCTTTCCTTTCAAGGGTTTCTCGCACAAGAAGAGTTTTATAGAATTCACCGAGTCTTATAGCTGAGGTGTCCCTCTAACTTTATCTTACCGAGGTGTCCCTCTATCCCGTGTTACCAAGACACAATATTTTTTTATGGGGATCATGGCATATCATAGGGTTCTCATGTCACAACAATAGCCTTTTTCAACACTTTCAAGTTTGACAACCATCAGCTATCCCTCCATGATAGATATTTAATCTTACCTATATCACATGCATATAGTGAATTTGTGAGATACCATCATCAATTTCAATCAAACCTTTTCAATATGTTTCCCACATATTTTAAATTCCATTTATCAATTGTTCAAATCTGTTCTATACAAGAACCAAATTTCTACAATCCCGAGACTTCTTTCTCATGGCAGTTTGGATCTTTTTGTAATCAACAGGAAATGTTATTCCTTATGGAATTACACTACTTCCATATCCAAGACCTTCTTTCCTACAATTTTAGTATTCACATAGCCAAACAACTTGTTAGTTCTTATGCACAATATAGTTTCATTGCACACTTGAAGTAGCCTCCAAACAAAACAAAAAAATTATGCATACTAACAATCCCATCACATTCATCTATTCAAAAATAGAAAGGAATTACCATTCCTTACACTTTCATTAGTTTAGCATACCAATCTTTTCAACATGCAATCATTTCATCATATGAACTTAATCAACGTGTCAATGTCCATGGCCACATTTACACACAATGCACCCCTACATTGATTTCGGATTATTACTTTTCATATTTGGCACTCTTTCCATGGTGTGTTGGGAATCATCCAACCTCTCACCACATGAATTTTCTATCCACAATTATTATTATAGCAAGACTGTTCTCCCTGCTTTGATATGATCATAGTCTCAAATTAGCACACAAAAAACTGAAAGTCTCACATGAATGAATTCAAGTATTATTTCTTCACTAATATCTAGGGTGCCAACATTCATGGCCACCCAACTTCTCTCTCTACCATTGTTACAACTATGTAGAATATTGGAAGGTGCTCATTCCATGATGGGAAGTCCATGCATGCCCACTCTTTGTCAACATGCACTTTTCTCAATGCATTCAATCAACTTGTTGCTTATGATCACTCTTATTCTCAATCCTTCCTGATTGGCTAGTACATCCATAACATATTTGTTCATGATTTTTCAAGAAAGGATTTTGATCATCCTTGGCTATTATGTGTTCTACTTTCTATTATTTGGGTTCTCTCTCTAAGCCTTACCCTACTTGGGTATAAATATCATACAAACCCTAGTCAAAATCTAATGCATCTCATCAAAACATAGATTATTTCAGAAGGGATTCTTACCCAACCCATTTTCAAACCTCATTCTACATAGGCATGAAATATTTACACATGTTTTAGCTGCCAACACCCTCTTTGATATTATCTCATCAGTGGTGCTTTATGGAAACTTATAAATTCTCTTCAACAACTTTCAACAACATCCTTCTTGTATTCATCCTTTGCTCGAGGATGTACACCATTGGAGACCATCTTTCCCAATAGCTCCAATTTTTTCTACACATAACATACACCATCACAATCACAATTCTACTAGTTGTAATGTTAAAAAAAAACATGTATTATGTCATTTAATTCAATAAAACATTTCCAGGTATGTCCCAACATGTCTATGTGCACCCTACCACATTATTCTCAATGTATTTGTTAGTGCAATCACAAAATATTCTATTTGTTTTGGTATCCTACAACCATCAACACTCTTATGATGGAATCATCCACACATGACTAGAAGTTCAGTTTTCTCATTCTAAAGAAACATAATAAGTAATAAGAAAGGAGTTAAGGGAATCTTCCCTTTTTCCAACTCCTTTACACAATCAGAAATTTCCAGTTCTACTAAACTATTCCAAGGCCTCAATGCCTTTTCGTAACATGGATTTTAACAAAGGTCAATATTTTAAACAAATTCATCAATTTATTTTCTAGTTGCACTTGTTTTCATAGCTTCCCTTTTATGAAATACAATTCTACTGAGCAATCGGAGTTTTAAAGGGAGAAAATTATTCCTCCTTTTTCTCCTTTGCTTTTGAAATTTGTCCCTCTTAGGATTTACATGCTCTATTCCTTGAGTAGTTTCAGCCAAATTTCATCTTGACCCTTTCCTAGATGTAACAACATGCTTATAGTAGCAACACTTTGCTCAAAAATTATGAGCTAGTGCATTTTTCACATTCACTAAAGAGAAATTAGGTTGGTCAACATTCATTTGCATATCTTTAATTCATGCATGATATTTTAAAACGTAATCTAGGATTCTTGTAAAAATAGACTTTGTAGTCCATTGTCTAATTCTCAGCAGTCATTAAGGTTATGGCTTTGTTCTATGACAAAGTTCTCACAGAGTTCCTCCACATGGAACTATCTCACCATGCAACATCCTTGTTGCATATCCATCACTTATCCGAAATGAACTCAATCTTAATTCAACCCCAGCTTCATCATTTCAATGTTTTACTCAATATTCCATGAGGAACATTAGCATGCATTCATATTATACATTCACGAATGCACCTTATTATATTGTGATTTTATACACTTAAACACATGCCCCAACATGTTGTATGTGTCCACCATTGGCACATTTTATGATTTCACACACATATCTACTTATGTCACTCATGATTTGTCCACCACCATTTACAAGCAATTCTCAAAGGCACAATACTGCTACTTTCTATTCCTATCAATAGAGCATCCTTGCTCATTTCTTCTTCAACATTTTACACCATCCTTTCCTAGGAATGAAGTACACCTTCCTCAATCTATTACTCAATCAAGAAAAAATCATACCCTTCTCACAAGATCAGCCATGCATCCATGGTATTTCTCAGGCTTGACAAGTATTGATATTGCCTCATAGTCCACTCATTTGAGTAGTCATACTATTCCCTTTGAGCATGTGTGTGTGTGTGTGTGTGTGTGTGTTATGCACGTACAAACTTGCACACATTTGTATAATTCACTTACAACTACCTTGTCTTAGTATCATCCCTCTATGATGAGAGATTACCGTCAATCCCATGAAAAGTCTCATAAACATATTCATAGTTATGTTTCCCTCTTTTTAGGGAAAAAACCAACAATAATTACTCTTGCCCACTGTCATAAAAGTATTTAAGATTCAAAAATACAACTAGGTTATTAACTACATTACCCAAGGTAGTAAAATTCCCAAATCCAAATTCCTTTCATGCTTCAAACAATTCTTGCTCAATAGACCCTTATCAAGGAGATCCTTTCCTAATTTTTCCTTTAATTGTTGCTTAAGCTTGTTAATCCATACCCACATGGCCATCATCTATCTCTAGATGCCACTCTGACCCATTAGTCATCTAGAAATTCTCCAACACTTTTTTTGCTAGATTTTGTATCATCCTTTCCTTAATCATTACAACCATATCTTCACAAGGAAATAAGCAGTAGCATTATCAACATTTTATTGATGCTGCTAGCTTTACTGTTGATACCAAATCATCCTTAACTAAAAGGTCCATCAAGAGACCATACCTTATAACCCACCACATGTTATAATATTCCTATTTACATGTTCATACATGCTCACTCATTACCGTATGCATTACAACATATCCCCATCGTGCATTTTCATGCATAAGTAAGTATTCAAGTAAATAGACATGTACACATTTTTGTATAGTCGCGAGCTCATAAACTGGCTCATATGTTCATGTAATCTCACCTCTTTTATGAGGACTATCTTTAGTTCATTGGACTCCTTTTTTCTTTGCTTAACTAGGTTATCCCAATTACATGTTTCATTTATTACAGGTCAAGAAAACTGACCTTACACATTATTTTCCACCAATCCTCTAATTATGAGGAGTTATACACACAAGGTTTAGTTCTTTATTTATGAAACAATTAGAATTCCTAGGGTTTCCATCAACCCATTATTATAGGAAGTATTACATCCACCAGTTCATTCATTATGCATCCCTTGACGAGATTCTTTCATTTTATCTTCAGATTCAACCATTAATGATTATGAACATATTCCCACTCCCGTAGGAGCATCTATTAATTCATCAAGTGATAACAATTCTATTGTTGCAAGAAATCCCAAAACAAGATTTTAAATCTGCAGTCCTTCTTATCAAGGAGCTTGTACAGATAATAACCAAGATTTTTAATTCAGAGAAGTTATTTCTAGCAGGCTCATCTTGGCCTTGTTATATCAGTCTTGTGACTGATCTCTGGCCCATCTAGCCCTTGTGTTTGAACTCATATATAATACCACTCTATAAGAAACCCAACCCCCTAAGTACCTTTTAAAGAGGTGGGGTATTAAAAAATTTCCTTTCCTAGACCATCTCAAAGCCCCTTCTCGAAGGCACCATAGTCTTATGATCGTCAAGATATTTCCAATGGTTATAATTTTACTAAACTGTGAGTTTGGGATCAAAATTTATGGCCCTCTAAATTGTTTAGACCTTCTTTGATCAAAACCTTTGTACTACTATGTGGCACACACGTGGCATCCATATCACGGTATGCACTGACATGGTACATACATGTCGGGTTGTTATATTCTTTATAGTTAAAGTCGAGTCGAGGTAGATCGACTGATGGTCGAAGGCGAAGTGGATCAAGAACAAGTTGAAGGTCGAGGGAGCCGACCAGGAAAAGTTGAAGTCAAAGATATTGACGACAAAGTCAACGAACAAGAATTCGAAGTGTGATCATGAGATGGTTGACTAAATATAGATTGAAGGCCAACTAGTAGTCGACTGGTAACCCGACTTGGAAGTCGACTAGAACAAAATCCCAAGAATTTTGGGATTTTTAGCCAATTATATGCACGGATCTGTAACCGTTTTTGGGCACAAATTTTTATGGTTTTTCATGTTGTAAATCCTATAAAGAGGCGTTTTGTATGGCCATAAAGGCTAATGCGAGAATGTTTTAATGCACTTATTCAGGTTAATGCATGTGTAATTGTAGGGTGTTGGTCATGCATATGTGATTCGATTTGGCTACAGGGTTGTTCTTGCACATGCAAGAGGGTATGATGTCGATTGTATCTTAGATGTGGACAAAGGTTAGGCATGTAACCTTTTATTCTTATTGAATTCTCAAAGGAAAGTTGGTTTGTCTCGGTTAAGGGTTCCAGGGTAAAATATCGGTGTACTGTGTGATTGCTTGTTTTGTTTGTGTTATTGATTAAATTCTTCTTCTCTTCTGCTAGGATTAGTGCGTAAGTGTCTGCATTTCCTGACATGTAGCATCAGATCTTAGGTTTTTCCTAACAAGTGAGTGATCAGAGAGGTGTTATGCTTTGGCGATTATATCAGTTCTTTATTTTCCAATCTTGAATCTGAGAACTAAACCATAGGTACAGTAAGAATTGTAAGTCATAAATTGCATTAAAGATTGTGGTAAAGAATGGATAGCACTTCTAGAATAGAGATAGAAAAATTCAATGGCTAGAATTTTGATCTTTGGAAGCTTAAAATGGAAGATATTCTTGTGGATCGAGAACAATGGATAGCAGTCTGTCCAGGTACCCAATCGATTGGCATGTCGATGGAAGAATTGGAGAAACTCGAAAGAAGAGCAAGAAGTA
>ML823521.1:0-38406 GCA_009831015.1 Picea engelmannii
TTCGCAAAACTTTTGGAATCTATGCTATCCCATTTTGGGAGGGAAGACACTCTTGATTGTAGGAATTATTATGAAGCTATGAAGCCTTGATGTACTCCAATGTAAGGATAATGACACAACCTTTTGACCTAATTCAATACCAGTTACATTTTAAAAATTTATTACAATCGCAAATCTACATATTCTCTAATATTTCTTCACGAAGATACGTTAAAGTGACTGACATGTAGAAATTTTAAAACTTTTCCCAATCTAAAATTTCTACTTCACTTCAATAAAGTCACAGGTTTATCGCATAGAAATTTGCCTTCAGGATGAACCAAAATATACAACAATACACTTGAAAACATTTCAAATATGTCCACCACTTGTATAAGCAAGTTCAAGTAGATAAACATCACAAAATAATTCAACACTTGAAAATTAATGAAACAATGCTTACCGTGTTATCTAATCAAGTAAGAGGAATTGGAAATTACATAAATAAAAAAAATAAATATAAAAATACATTTCCAATCTAAAGTTTCATCTAAAGCATGCCAAATCACAAACATTTCAACCTTATTGTCCCAATAAAATCGACATATCAAAACAATAATGAAACTTTCTAGAAACACACGAAAACACATGAAAACTCCTTATTATCACAATATGAAGGTGAGGTACAATACCTCATGTTTTCCAAAGTTGGTACATCAAAGTCCTTATGATTTATCCCAAGCAAGCATTTCTCCAAAACTTTGCAAACCCTAGCTAGGGAATCCACAATTACTGCAAACCCCGACCAAAGACAACAAGGCTTGGAAAGGAATCCCACCATGTTATACTATCCTCTCCAAGAACTCAACAACAAGCGAGTATCATACCATTTGTGCAACCCTTATATCTGCAATTACATCTCACAAGCTTTACTCTTCACTTACATCACACGTGCCAAGGAACCCTAATGTGTGCCTCTCACAATCACCACCCTTGTTACAAAAGTATATAATTGTTCTTCCAAGATCCTCCAATAGTTGGCATCACACCAACTATCACATCTCTAAGACACTATAGAAGTCATAGAAAAGACACTCTCCTCCCTTTATATATGATTAGGTGAGGGAAGCTAACGATATTACATGGATAAAGTCAACAAGTAAGCCATAGGCTAATTTCACAACAAAGACCAAAGTTGAGCACAACACTAAACATGAATACCACATGGCACAATAGGGTTTGTACAACCCCCAAGGTGGTGTTCCCTCCAAGTCTAGGTGTCCACTTGTCAAGCACTCCTTTAAGAAAGACGGTGTTCTCTCCAACAATGTGATCCAGATTATTTTCAGCACGAAATGAGAGCGGAGATATAATAAAGAAATGCAAAGAGATATCACAGATATTCAATAACATAAAATAAATGTATCAGAGATGCAACCATAAACACATATATACAGTAATACACGATTTCTATTAATGAAAGAAATGAACAAATACTGTAAAAATACAGAGTGAAAGACTCCCTAGAATGGTGGCAGCTTATCTCTGAGAAAAGATGTGACGACTACTCGCATTCATAAGAAGATGATTACAATGAGGCTATGAAGGCCTTTTTTACAATAAATAGGAATACCAAAAACCCTAGACATCCAAAAACCTAACCCTAGGAGATGAAGCACCAAAAGTCATGTGGGCCCCGTTTGGGTAAGTTAGTACATCAACTTCCCGGGGTCGTAACTTTTGCATACGATCTCCGTTTTAGGTGCATGATAGCCCGTTGGAAAGGTATTGTCGAGGAGATTCATTTTGGGGGCTAAATAATTCCTTCAACTATCATTGAGAAGTTCGATCCCGAAAAACCTTCATTTAGGCCTTCAAAATGGCCCCAGAAGTTAAAAACTGTTAAAAATAGTAAATTACCAAAATTGCCAGAAAACTGTTTTGAGCTAGTTGGAAAAGGTGGGTGGCCACAAATATCCACCTGGATCAATCCTCCCTCCTTAGGAAGCAATGGTCTCCATTGCGTTGAGTGCCCCGGGGAGAGGAAAAAGCGTTTGCTGAATCTACATCTTGATGAGCTTCTTGCCTTGTTAGAGAAGTTGCACTACTTAGCTTGTTGAAGGTTGTCACGAACACGTGGTTCGAAGGGTTGGACCATTTTAGCCAGTATGGCTACATGAGATACTTGTGTGCAGAAGAAATCTTTGCACTTTGCTGCACCCTTGTCAACCTGCTTCCGTTGGATAGAAGGTGCTTGGGGTGAGGCTGTAATGGTTGCAGTGTCCTTCTGTTCCCCTTTTGAACAGATTGTGAAGAAACTGAATTTTGCAGTATGAGATACTACCTTGCGGCACTGTTTAGGTGGAACAATAGTTGGAACTACCTCTGGTATTCTTTAGAGATGACCCCCCAAAGTAACAATGACACTACGGGGTCAAGACTCATAAACAACATGACGTCTCCACATATATGGTTGGCCCAAGAGGACATCACAGACATCCAGTGGGGCAACATCACATAATACCTCATCCTTGAAGGGTTGGACACTTTATGATAATTGACACTGTTGGCTGACACAAAGATCTCGTCCCTAGCGAAGCCACCCGATGTTGTATGGCTGTGGGTGTGGTGTTGTCGACAATCCCAACTGTTTGACGACCTTTGCTGAGATGAGGTTCTTCTGGCTTCCGCTATCAACAATAAAATGCAGCGGGGTCCCCTTCACCCACATCTGTGAATGAAAAAGGCACTCCCCCTCTCCAGGATCTGTTGGTTCTTCTGGTTGAATTCCTGCGGCCGCGACAATAGCAGCGGGGTCTGCGTCAATGATCTGTCCTTTACCAGTATTTTCAGAATCAGATTCTGAATCAGGGTTCGGCTCCTTGTCTTTGATCTTAGCCACCAATGAATGTTTGGAGAGACATTCATCAGTGTTTTGCCAGGGGCTTTTGTGGAAATCACACCATTTTTCGGTGTCCTTTGTCTTCCCGTGACCCTTCTTTTCCTGTGGCTTGGATTGGTTTTTTGGAGACTATTTGTTAGGGTCGTCTTTGTCATACTTTGGTTGTTGCATATTTGTAGACCCGAACTCTCATTTTCTCTGGTGCTTAAATTTCTTCTCGATTTTAACAACATATCGATAAGCAACACCGAGTGATGAGATGTCCAGAAAATCCATTTCAGTTTGGATGTATCTGTGTAGAACCCCACAATATTTCAGAACCAAATGTCGTTCAGAGTCTTTGATACCCAGCTTGGTGCGCAAGGTATGGAAGGTATTGGTGAACTCCAGAACTGCTTGGCCCCTCGCTTTCCGTAGTGTGGTCCACCTCATGTACTGGTCCTCATAGTTGCCAACAGGGTAATACTGCTCATTTACCGCATCCACAAAAAAATCCCAAGTAGGCTCGACCCCATATATTCTAGACTCCTCTGTGGAACTTTTCTCCCAGTAAGTTTCCCACCAATGTTTGACATGAGGGAGAGATTTAAGGAGTGCGAAGGTGATCTTTTCTCTGTCAAAAAATTTGTGAATAGAGAAATAACCTTCTAGCAGATTTAACCATTTGTCTAGGGATTCTGCATCTATCTGTCCTTCAAATATAGGAATATCAAAATTAACTTGCACCTTGAAAGGTGAGGTGCTTCCAAAGTGGCCACTTGATGAAGATTCCCCTGTTGCTATCAGAAGGCATTGAAGGATGTGGGAAAAATTCTCCATCATTTCGTCCCTCTGTTGCGTGAGAGCTTGCTCAAGCAACATACTGATAGGATCGTCTGCTCCATCGTTTTTCTTTTCTTCTGCCATTGAGGGTTTCTTGGGTGTGCGAGAGAAATTTTCCTCAAGAGAGACAAGCTCGAGACCCAACTTGCTATACTCAGACCTTGTTGGGGACATGCACTAAAAAAACGATCAAGAGCAGCCTGCTCTGATACCACTGATCCAGATTTTTTTCGGCACAAAATGAGAGTGGAGATATAATAAAGAAATGCAGAGAGATATCGCAGATGTTCAATAATATAACATAAATGTATCAGAGATGCAACCATAAACACAGATATACAATGATACACAATTTCTATTAATGAAATAAATGTATAGAGACTGTAAAAATACAGAGTGAAAGACTTGCTAGAATGGTGGCAGCTTATCTCTGAGAAGAGATGTGACGGCTACTTGCATTTGCAATAAGATGATTACAATGAGGATTTGAAGGCCTTTTTTTACAATAAAAAGGAATGCCAAAAACCCTAGACATCCAAAAACCTAACCCTAGGAGATGAAGCGCCAAAAGTCATGTGGGCCCTGTTTGGGTAAGTTAGTACATCAACTTCCCAGGGTTGTAACTTTTGCATACGATCTCCGTTTTAGGCGCATGATAGCCCATTGGAAAGGTATCGTCGAGGAGATTCATTTTGGGGGCTCAATTATGCCTTCGACTTTCATTGAGAAAATCTATCCCTAAAACCCTTCATTTAGGCCCTCAAAATGGCCCTGGAAGTTAAAAACTGCTAAAAATAGTAAATTACCAAAATTGCCAGAAAACTATTTTGAGCTAGTTGGAAAAGGTGGGTGGCCACCGATATCCACCTAGATCACAATGGCTCCTGAAATCAAGTATTCCTCCTCAAAATATGTGCATTATGGTTCCAATGCTCCCAGGGACCGGTAACAAACCTCCAAGTGCATAACACCCTCTTGCAATGTGGTTACTTCACATGGCCTAATTTCCCATCCTTCTCAACAAGTGTGCCTTTGCAGAATATATCAAATGACCACATGTGTTATAAATATCGCATCAATAAGTGTGCCTCCCTAGCACTAATCCTAGGTAAGTATACACCCTATTGATGCGAGAAAAATTCCCTTTGACAACAACAGGGGTTACCCCCGATAAGAAGTCCCAATTAGACCTCTCACCATTTGGAATAGGGAACCCATCCAGATTCTGTCCCGACAACCGTTTCTGGTTTGAGTTTTATCAATTATGAATTGACCCACTGATGAA
The DNA here is from genome assembly GCA_009831015.1 of Picea engelmannii. NCBI lineage: Eukaryota > Viridiplantae > Streptophyta > Pinopsida > Pinales > Pinaceae > Picea > Picea engelmannii. Next base: position 4,989 of record ML823521.1, read on the forward strand.
GGTTTCTAATCTAAATATCAACTCTGGTGTATCGATGAGGATCAAGTGATGGTGGTTGGTGTGTTAGTGAAGATGAAGCGATTAGCTTCGGTATGTCAATGAAGGTGAAGCGATTTTGCCTAAAATGGGTGTATCGACTAGGTATGGGTGATATCCTTCATTATGTGATACAGAGAGCATGGGAAACATTTCCAGTGAGATAGATTACCATGCCATTCAAGTATTCCAACAGTGTCACAACTAACAAGGTTGACTTGTGCGAGAAGTTGTTAGTGATCGTTCTCACACTTTCAGGCCTCAGATTTAGATTCGGCTAGTTGTGTTGGAATTGTAATCACGTAAATCATATAGTTGGCTTGCTTCAGGGATCAAAACTACACTTTCACCAACACCCAAAATATTTGAGCAAAGACATTTTTTAATGAAAGTTCGGGTCCCGTTCTCTCTACTGCTTTGCCTAAATTCAATTTCGTCAGCTCTTGTGTTATTTGTGTTATAAATACTCTTAATTAATCCACTGGAGCTAAGGTAATCTGTTAGTGACTCATAAATATAATCCCATGAAAACAACCTTATGATGTTTGGAGTGCTTAACACTGCTTAGAGCTGGGATGTCCAATTCTTCTCTAAGATGCAGTTCAGAGCCAACATAAGTCTTGTAGATGCTACAATTAACAAGAATAATTTTAAGGATGGAAATTTATCTTAAAATGTAGAAACCTTGGCGAATCTTACTAGTTCTTAATATGTAAAATATTAAATGTTTGGTGATATTTTTGTAAAAATATTCAAATTTCTAGGGATTTTATATAGTTTCTATAAACTTTTGGTAATTTTTAAAGTAAAATAATTTTATCCTATAAAATTTGGGTGAATCGTTTTTAGAAAAATGGAAATTGGTGAATCTTTTTTTGGGAAAAAACATGGAAAAATAGCCCATGGGAAAAGTTTAGCCCCTAAAATTTTCCTTGTCAATTGACCTATCTGATGATAAACGATACTTTCATGACCATGGTTAGTCATAAAATCAAGAAGCACAATGTATACAAGCTAGTATGGTATGCAAAATGAAAGTTGTTGGCGACACAAAAAAAATTATTCACGATTTCCACATGATGTATGTTAAGCAAGGTAGGTAATCAATCATCAATCATCTAGTCAGGCATGTAATGCTTAACCATTGTAAATGATAGGAACCTGAATAACGGGTGATGGAAACATCATGTTGGCATTGATGTCAACATGAAGACAATACATACCATAGTGGAGTATGACATGGAACTACGGTAAAAGATACAAGAATACCGAGTTACAGAAACGCAGTGGACTACCAGAATATAGGGGATCACATGGTCGAGTGCTTTGAAAGAATGAAAATAAAAGAATGAGACAATTTAAATTACTACACTGGTCGATTCGAGTTGTCTTGGTGACTGTATATTCTATTGAGACAAGATCATGATGAACAAAATGAATATTGGCGAGTCGCCCTCTTGAATACTTTCTCGTGCACTATCATTTCAGAGTGTAGTCGATGGGAAATTTGTTGATGCAGCATCGAGAACCCTTGAGTTTGTCATATCAACATGGTAGTTGATATTTTGTAGCAAGTTTTGGTCATCATTTTTTCAAGGCCGAAGTTGGATGACCCTTCAAACCCAAACAACTTCCACCAACCACCAATGGTTAGATCCACTCAGGTAGTCAATTGTTGAATAAATTGTCATTCATGTCAAAAGTTAGTAAGTGATCAAATATATGTCAAAGGTTAGTAAGTGATCAAATATATTTCAAAGGTTAGTATGTGATTAAATATAAATGTGACCTTCATATCACTTTAATAAACACAAAATTGGAAACAGAGTTTACACAAAAGTGGAAATGAAAGTAGACTAAATATAAATATGACTTTAATAAATAACAAAAATTGAAAAGTTAGGTGGAAGTGGAGTTTAGGTAAAGGATGAGTAAATATGAAAGTGGAATAAAGAAAAAGGTAAAAGTGAAAGTGGATTAAAGAAAAAGGTAAACATGAAAGTGGAGTTAAAGAAAAAGGGAAAAAGTGAAAGAGCACATGGTATTTGCAAACCATGGTGGTATTTAGCTATGGTAAAGTAAAAAGTGAATTAAATCATGATAGTCAAAATCTATTGACCCAATTGAAAATGTGACTAAACGATCTAAAAGGAACAATGGTTCATTGGCATTGTATTAATTAAAATAGTATGATTAACATTGTATATTGAAAAGGCACATACTTATAATGAAGAGATACATTCCTATATTGAAGACGTGCAATTGTTCAATTGTACATGACGATTGGAAGACTATATAAATGGAAATTCTTGTTGAAAGAGAGTGAGTCTATGTGCTTGAAATATGAAGATCAATAATAGGCCAAGAAAGTAAATGAAGATATGAAGTAGAATCCAAAGAAGATTATGAAGATTGAAGTACTTGTCATAAGAAGGGAGGTTGGGTGGTGCTAGGGTAGGTTGGAGCCTACAAAGGAGGTTGTAGCTTCCTTCCAATTGAAGCTAGTAAACCAAGGTGTTGCAACATATTTTCAGTTATAGCTAAAGAAACTAAGGAGTTGGTGCTTCCCTCCAATCGGTGTTGGTAAAATCCAGGGGGTTTCAACCTTCTTCTAGTTATTTCTAGTAAAACATGGAATTGGTGTTTCCTTTGAGTTGGAGATCATAAATTAAATGTAATATTTATTGAAAATAAGAAGAACATTTGTGAAGTTGGGTTTTCCACGTTTAAATTTTGTGTACTATACCTTTTTGTTGATCATTTGTTTTGATTCGATAAAATTAATAATTAAGTGGTTTTAAATTGTTGAAAAAGAATAATATTGATTCACCCCCCTCTCAGTATTAAACAATATTCCAACAACAGGTGCAATGAGAAGGATATGAGTTGGAGGAGAATAGGAGAGGCCTCAATATGAAGGCATATCTTGTTGACATATTCTATGTCAGTGAGAGAAAGAATATCACTGTTGATACGTTCAATGTCAATTAAGGGTTGACATATTTATTCTGGCATATCGATGACAAAAGAGAGAAACTTCCAACACACATTGTGCATTAAAGGGAAATAAAGGAAGCTTGTTGATACACCATGTATCGATGAAGATGAGATGAACCTCGTTGATACATCATGTATCAGTGAAGATGAAGATCAAACATTGATGTATCGATGGTCAAGGACTAATGGCGTCAATGTATCAGTAAGGAAATCACTAACTTGTTGATACTGGCTGTATCGACAAGGAAAATATTAACCCGCCAATATAGCCAAAATCAATGAGTTAGAAGTTAGAAAAAAAATTGAGTGAAAGTTCGAGAAAGTATATTGGTGAAGAAAAACCCAAGTCGCCAATATGGTCTCTATCAGCAAAGGAAGAAGGATGTTCACCAATATATCCTATATCAGCGAGGGAAAGAAGATGCTCGTCGATACACTGTGTATCATAAAAGAAAGAGGCAACTCACCGATACACTGTGTATCAATGAGCCAGAGTTCCTTAAAATCATTGAAATGATAAAGTATGGAGAGTGAGAAGAGAGACTTGGGGTTTTCGATTTACATGAGAGAGTCTAAGAGGATTTCTAGTAGAAGAGTTTACTAGGGGGGCCCAATTTATTATCTTAGAGAAAAGGTAAGTAGAATAAATTAGGGAGGGTGTTGTGTTTGGCACAACAATTGATGACACACTGGGCGAAGCTAAAATATCTTCTAGTCTTTCCCAACTTATGAGAAACAATGCAGAGGGTCATATAATCATTTTTTAGATCACAAATTGTGGAATAAATGTGCATGAGTTACCTAAAATATTCCATTGTGGTGGGCTCACTGGTAATGCTTGCATGCCAGCTAATAGAGCTCGTTTGTTGTAATAAGAGGATGAATGATGGTGATATTTATTTCCTTAAACCGTGTCAACAATTCAGGTTGGCGTCTTCATCACGGGGCTGATATAGATTTGGGATATAAAAATATTTTCACCAAGTGCAAATATATTTTCCCTCAAGTGTTGCTCCATTTCCCGTGAGCATCCATAGCCCCGATGGAGTCACACCACGATGTCACAAACATTTCTACGATACCAACGAGTGTCCATAGCCCCAATGAAGATATCTACATGTCTCCTAGTTTGATCAAGATTTATTTCCCATTCTTTTTCAGTTTATTTAGTGTATGAATAACATCTGGTGGATGGGGAAAGTTGTGGCCTTCTTTTATCCTGATAAGGGATGACTGCCAGCTATTGAGAATTACTTTGTATATTTGTTGCACCTGGCTAAAAAATGTTATCTCTTTTGATTTTTAACCTTTAAACTTTAACACTTCACCTCTCATGGGAGCAACTTCTCAGTGTGTGGATGGTTCCCCTGCTACATAGGATTTTCTCACTAGCCAACATGCAAGAATAAACGTTGATTAATCACTATGTTAAGTCATGGTATGATTTTCATCAAAATATTCTAAAAATAATTATGATTCATCTTCAAGAGGACCTTCCAGTTCAACTCATGAGGTAGGAAAAATATGGGAGTTGATTCATGCATGTTTCCAGTGTGAAGGTGCTTCCTGTATGAGAAAAACAGAAGCAAGGTGTTTGTATGTCATCAAATATAATCAGGAATTGTAAGAAAAACAAGAGTTAGAGAAAGAATTGCCTCCATGGATAAAAGATGATGAGGAATGAATGAAAGAGAGAAATCACATTCAAAATTAGAAGAAAATCTCATCTTGAAACCTGTTACAATTGAAACAAGAAAATGACGATTAAATATAAGAAACCGAAAAGAAATGGTATACGAAAAAGAGATCAACAATGTCAATGTTTATAGCAAATTAAGAATGATTATGCATCCTAACACGACAAGTAGTTTGCAACCTCTTTAAAAGACTAATCCATGTGAAAAACTATGTGTATAATTTCGTTCAGATGGGATTCAGTGCTTGCGTTGGCTGAGAATTGCATCTCTCATCATGATTTTATGAAAACTATCAGCTCATCTTTGCAACCTTGTGATTCAGGGAGTAAGGATTGGAAAGTGATTCCTTTGTTACCTATCAAATGTTTTTCTTCGACCTTGCAATATCTCAAGGTGTCAAAAAAAATAATCTGTGTGCATACTCTAAATCTCTCCAAGGTATGAAACTCATTCTACACTGTAACATGCTTATCCCATCACAGATCCAAACCAAGTGATATCAACTAGGTATGTATAACTGTATGGACAAACCATTCAAGAAATGAGGTTGTTTTTATCCCAAATTTCTTAGAAAAGACTCAAAACAATCATTTGCAGATAATTTAAAGGCAGAATCCCAAAAAAAGTTTGCGAATAAATTTCCCAGATGACATGTCTCATAATCATGTCAAATGTTTTAGAGCGATTTGTCTTCCTCGATTCATGTCCTTCTCTTTAGGAGAGCACAAACTTCCACGATTGAGATCTGCATAAAGTTGAAAGATAAATAACATCAATAAAACTAACGACCACTAATGCAGATTGCTTTATTAGCCATTTTCAAACACAATTGCTTAACCAATTAGAAAATATGACCAAAATAAATGTTGAGTAAGATAATTCCCTCCCAAAAAATCATGTTCGTAGAGATCTCACAACATAAACCAAAAATAAATCTTGTATCCGGGCTATCATGGGACGCTAAATAAAAAAGATAATGCTTTGAAAAAATAAGGAACCATGCATGTTGGGATGCATGAAGTCAAATCCTTAATATTACCAGTTTTCTGTTGCCAAGATCCTAGTAGAGAGGTGGAATCGACTTAACTTGAATATTCGTCTACTGAGTGGAAGTTCCCTTTCGGTAAGCAAATGACTCTGGTTGTGATAACCACTAGTTCTTCCTTGAAGTAGTACATTCGAGAACCATTTTGTTGATCGGTTTCTTAGAGATTAGAGTTCATTGTTCTTGAGTCACAATGCTCTTTCCCAGGTAAGTGAATGTGCATCCTACTGTATGATTCATGCTTTGTGTACTTGGCTAATTTTTGAAAGAGTATTCTTGATAAGCCTTCCCAAAAATTGTAGACCAGTGCCTTGAAGAGATTCGTTGAGATTTTCATGGGTTGGCTTAGATTTATCTGCTAGTTGAAAAGTCCAATTCCAAAATCAGCAAAAACATCATAATGAAAAACCCCCAACGAGATCAAGATGAAGGAAACCACACCAATGAACTTCATGAGCAAACCAAATTAAGACCATATCAAGAGAAAACTGAATGAAAACCATTCAGTCAGCCAAGTCAAAATACTTCATTAGATTGTTTGAAGAGTAGATCAATAGAATGGATAATCAAATCATGAAGGTTAATTATGAGTCAAAATAGCTCCAAAGGACTCACCTTCAAACTTCAGTAAGCACGAAAACATTGTAAGTTGAGATATCGAAGTCATTAAAGGAATCCACTTGATCTAAAAAATACTATGTAGGTCTTCCGAGATCCGGTTTTCTGAAGATTGATCTTTACAATGACAATGTTTTGAGAAACGTTCACCCTTATAATGGACCATGTATGATGATAACAATATGAATCTCATCCACTTGAGCTCACAGGGCCAAAGAAAATATATCTATATTGTCACCCACCGTGATAGGTAGAGTATTTGACCTCAAAATTTAGATTTAGGAGCTTGTGGTGCAAAAGACATCATTAAAGTGTTTGTGTGTGTGTGTACTCTGTAACTCTCGTTATTTCCAGGATACTTAAAATAGTCAAAGGGGAAGCAACACTTGACATTTTTTTACTGGACGTACACGCTAAAGATGAAATACACTATTTCTTTTCCCAATAAATGAAAGTAGCTTTTATGACTAGGAAATGAACGTATGCATTGAAAGTCTCAGGCACAAGGTCTTCATAGAGAAACAAACACTCGATGATTATGTTCAACATACATCATCATGAAAGAATTAAATTATGGTAATCACAATTTTCTATAGGATTTCGAATTTCTTCTAAACAAATCGATGATCTACCTTATATATTCATGAAATCATCTCTTCATGACGAGTTTAAGTCTATAGAAATACATACCCGTTGAGAAGGTTTGTAACCATATTTTATCTCACCAGTATTTGTTTCAAGAACCAAGAGAATGGACCATGATACTACAACATCGATCAATTTCTCTAGAAGATTTTGTGAGAAACATAGCCATTGAAATATTGATTAATAAGGCTTGAAAATCCATTTCGGATTATGAACAATAAGGCCATGAATATACAATATGATTCATTTCCAAGGACCTTAGCAACATTTCTCCAGTGCAACCATCGAAGGAACTCTAGTCGATTCAGTGGAAATATTTCAACAAGGATTCCTCCCACTAGGTTTCCATCTTCCCAAAGCTGTAAAGTATTCTACACAAGATATTCTTTTAGTAGATTAGGATCATAACCTATCCAACTGTCAATGTTAGAGTGAATACTACTAGAGTAGATGAATCTTCCAATTGAACTTCTCAAAAATTTTGCACATGGTTTCCTCATGAAGATGAGTGGAAACCAAATTTAAACCAAGCTTTCAATTAAAATCAAAATGAAATGCATTGAATGAAAAGAAGAAAGATTTCATGTAAAAGAAACTAAGACTAAAGAAAGACATCTTGAGCTGCAACCTAAACTAATAATAGTTGGTGGCTTTTACTCAAGAAACCAAGACAAGCCAAAATCTACTCTACACAAGTGGAAATGGAAGAAAACATCTAAACTATGCAAGCATAGAGGAAGTTAAAGAACTATGCTACTCGTATTCCTATTCTATCCTATACTGGCTGAAAAATGACATGTGAAATCATAGTGCTAATGTATCCATTCAAGCAACTCCAAACCCTTAACCACATGTTCATAAAAAATTAATAGCAGAAATTGGAGTAGTGAGAGATCAATGATAGGAAGAATTGAATCAAGTAAATCTCTAACAAACATGTCAAATTTGGCAGTGTTATTATTCATGGGAAATGTAGACATGTAGGATTCCTCCAACCAAACTTCAATTCCATCATAAAATTTACAATGACCACCATAGAATTGCTGGAAGGAATTCGAAAATGAGCGACATACCTGATGAGACCTGTTGTCACGGGATTTGTACTTGTGCAAATCCCAACATGAGATCCCAAAATATTGTGTAACTATGGAAGAATCTACCACTGTCACCTAAGTAGAGACTTCCCTCGTTTTAGTGATGGAAGGGGTACACCACTAGGGAGGCTCCCCTAGTAACCTCAAGGGATAAAATAACAAGTTTAGTAGCCAAGCCTACCGTCCCCTATCTTGACCACCGAATGGTTGGTCCTGGTCATGGAAAGAGAAAAGGTTTGAAGATAATTTGGTAACTTCCTGGAAGAAGAACACTTTATATATATATATATATAGATAGATAGATAGATAGATAGATAGATAGATAGATAGATAGATAGATAGATAGATAGATAGATAACAATTTCCAAGCTAAAGTATGCAATAAATACCTCCATTAGACATTATAAAAGTTAGATTTCTATGGTTGTTGCAAATTGCATCAGTAAACCATTCTTACAACAACAATAAGTATTTTGCAACATCAACAATATAAAGTGCTTAGAAATACCACAATTGACCATGAAAATTAAACATATATCCAATAGAATATTATCCAATTGTTAGAGGTGATTTCTGAGTAAGTTAAGCCACCTTTAGATGAGTGTATGGAACACATTAATGTTGTTTAATATGGCTATAACGAACTTTTATAACAAGGAATATAGTGAGTTTTCTAGGGTTAGAGTTAGTATAATTAGTAGAATGCTTGAGATTTTTGAGAGAGAGAGATTTTATCAATCAATTCACCAAAAAAGTGCTTTAAGATTAGTGCCTTTCTAGGGTTATGGAGTCTTCCAATGCAACCAATATTGAAGGTTGATCTACTTGAAACCAAGAGGTGGATCTAAACCCTAAGGTGCAAGAACAATTGGGCCTCTAGGCTTTAGATATTGAGAAGAAGGACATCTAGGGTGCAAGCACATTTGAGCCCTAGAAATCGTTCCTTCCTTCTTTTAACTTCAACTAGGTCAAAGATCAATTATCTAGGGATAAAATCCTGAAGTGCTAGCACTTTAGGGATTTAGGGTTATAACCCTAGCAAGGACAATTAACCAATTATAGACAAATATTGTGAGCAGAAGAATCACTTATGTTCCTCTCTTGGGGTTTCAATAAAAAATACTTCTTGCAACAAAATACAAATTTCACCATAAACATCAATAGATTAAACAAGAATTGCAGAAATTTATTTACTTCATCCAAGAAATCAAGAGAATTTGTGATGTCCCCTTTTTTGAATTTCCCTACTTTGCAGTTGGAGGTGACCTTTGGGGTTTATGCCAGCCTGACCAGAGGGTTAAATGGAGGTTAACAATGAGCTCAAAGGGTTTGAAGGAATTATATGAGGCCTAACCTAGCCCATTTACCATATTTTATCATCATGATCATTTCCACACAATTCATTCTTGGTTCCATGACATTCCGACGATTCCCGTGATTTGGGTTATTATTGAGCATAATTTAATTAAATACACTAATGGTGTTATTCAAATCATATTATCTGAGGGAATACCTTGGTGTAATAGCTCATTGGAATTGAGAAAAAAAAGATCTAAAGGTTGGGTTGACAAAAAAAGGGGCTTCCGACATATGGAAATGTCTTAAATCCAATTAATCACTTTCCAACATTAAAAATGGAATTAATTAATTGATTATTTAATGTCATAGGAGCGGGAAATTAATCTTTTTTAAAAATGTGACATTGAGTAATAGGGAAAAGGATGCCTAAGTGACTATTGAATTAATAAAGTCACTTTAAATTATTAAAAGGGTAAAAAGGTCGCAAAAGGGTCAACAAGAGAATAAAATGAGAATAAGGGGCGCCCTCTCTCATTATGCATATGTAACTACAAATGAATTAAGAGAGCATCTTGTGGCTTTGGCTCTTGGGACAAAAAACCCTAGAGATTGGAAGATTGGTTTTGGTGGTGAGACCATCCACCCTAGTTGGTCAAAGGGAAGAAATAATCTATATTTCTTCATTGTGCTTCAATGGTAGAGGATTTTACCTTTTGGTGGTTGAGTTTCTTCATGTGTGGTTTAGTTTTATTTTTTGGTGATAACTTTTTTATTTGGAGAATACATTGGTGTGAGGAGGCCGCGTTTTCCCATAGTTAGGTCATATCTTCTCATTGGGGAACAAGTTCCTCTATATTGGTTCGATTTTTGTGTTGAAGAAGAGATTAACTACTAGCTAGGCAGATTTCTGAGTAGAGGGTACAAGTTTGATTGAAGGGTGAGCGAGTTTCTAAAGAAAGGAGCGTATTCCTTCTTGTTGGGTGAGTCTATGGGAAACATAGGTCGAGTTTAGCGTGTTGGGAAAGTTTCTTTCCATTTTGGGCAAGTATTCTTCTCGCTGGGACGTGTTACATCAATGCTGGGTGTGGTATCTTGAGATTGGGCTAAGCTACACATTTACTGGGTGAGTTTATTAATCTGTGTACTAAGTTACTTCACTTTGGGTCAATATATTTACTCAAAGGGCACACTCTATGTAGTGGGAGGTTGTTGCAACATTACCTATCAGATGGCTATACAAGACAACATCCTACATGCATATCCATCCCTCTATATGAATGGTGTGTAATTTCTCTGCATACATGAAACAATTTCATTTAATAATACAGGTCAAAATTATGTTATTCAATTATTGTTATAACATTATATTATCACAAAATGTACTATTGCTTCCATCTTTTATAAGTATAGTAAGTTATAGGCATATATTTTTGTATGTGTGTTCTATACTGTTAACACAATAACTCAACATTACCAAGTAGTTAATATAAATTGTATGCATTCAAACCATTTGACAAAATGTTCCAACCAACAAACTGAAGAAAAATTTCAAAAGCAATTAGCAAGGGATACTACAAAATTTCACCCTAATTGCAGAAATATCCATCCAAAATCAACAAACCATACATAAAAGATCCTTTCCAAGCATAGTGCATGAGAGATAAAGAGCTAGTAACCCCAAAAGGGTGAACATTTCAAAAGTAGTCTCACAAATGGTGAGAGAATGATCATCCAAAATGAAAGTGAGTGCTTGCCTTCTTATATGAGGCATAACGCTACAATTTTGTCCAAAAACATAACATAAAATTTAATTCAAGTGGGGCTCACCCCTAATTTACCCTTCATATCATGTAATAAATGAAAAATACATCAAAATATCCCACACATGTGAGGTGTCAAGGTCTCTTGGGCAAGCAAGAGGCCTCAGAAGGCCATGTGGCATCAATCCTGAGCAAGGTGTGAGCAATTGATGTCTCTCCTCACTAGAAGTCATTCCATGCAACACCAGTACCCCATGTGTGCATCAAACCCTCGCTGCATCACACCCTATAAGGTGAATGCATCACCATAATAAGGCCAATGTCTAGGATCCAGGTGCTGCGTCTAGGCCTTGGGGAGATGCATATAATCTCTACGTTGTCTTTGACATTCTGGTGTTGCAACGCCCTTGATCCTGGTGAAAAATAAGTCCCGGGGTACTTTTCCTAGCCTATGGGGCTTCTAGCCCATTTGTGTGCCATCATGACAAATTTTCTCCTACCAATCCCATATGTCCATCATTTAGGGTTCCAAGGGTGTGAGAGATGATACCTGAGGTTGGTGAGTGACTGAATGACCCACTACTCTCCATCATATGTTCCAAGGTCATGCAATAAAGACATAATGTCCTGGGTACAACCCCAAGGAGTCCCTAAAAGAACCATGTCAGGGCCATCCAAAACAAATCAAAGCATAAAACATTGTTATCCAAAGTTCACAAGAACTATTAGTCCTTAAAACATGCAAAGTAAGTTGCAACTTAAGATATAATCCATGTAAGAAAATTCACCTCAGTATCCCCTTCAAGCATCACACAAGCCCAAGACCCCATGTGAGTTGACAAGTTTAAGTATGGGAGGGATTTCATCCAACCCTATTAGGTGTGCCACCTAGACAAGAAATAAAATAACCCAAGTATAGGGATAGGTCCCAAGAGTGACAGGGAAAGTAAAGACCCTTAAAGAGTAAGTGTTATAGTTATATGGTTTTAGGGCTTACTTCATGGCTTATGGTGTCATTAAATCCATTTCCATGAGCATCTTTGTGGAGGGTGCGATTTCTCTTGAGTTACCTCATATTTACATGCTATTTTTTCCAAACCCCTTTATCAACCATCTTTCTAGTCCACTTTATCATATTTGCAAGTCCCCTTTTATAAGGTTTCAAGTTGTAGCATTTACTATTTGGGACTGGGGCGAGCAATGAAAGAGTAGAGCTCAAGTTTGGATTGGATTTTGTTAGTCCTTTTTTTTATCATTCCTTTATTTCTTTAACATAATTTTCTTATTCTTTTAGCAACAGATGTGAAACAACCTCTTGTCCTTTAACCCCTCTTCTCATGAGAGAATGAATCATGACCCGTTATTGATGTTTGGTACACTATGTGAGGCTCTAGGATGGGAAGTTTTAAGTATGGTGGGGAACAAAATGTTACCCTTGTGAGCCCCCCCCTATTAGCACCCCTTTTCCCTTGGTGGTGACAATACGAAAATAGGGCACAAAAGCTGACCACCAAGGTGAAAAAAGGCCACTGACATAATTTCCCAAACTAGTGGTCCATTATCTAACTTCAACTAAAGATCCTCATCCACATGCTCGAAAAATTAAGCACAACACTTTGCATGAAAGAAGGACTAACATACCTCATGGTGACGATGACTTACCATTTCCCCTACTCTGGGTTTCTTGGATGTGATGAGCCTTGGTTGACTTGTAGTTGTAAAGGTGAATGAGGGGGGCTGCTAGGCTGCCATCTATTGACATGTTGATCATCATCATGGTCGGGATCACGTTCTCCATTTCAGACCATGAGACATGATATCCTCTAGTTACCCCTAGGCACGGGGGGGTAATAAAACCCATAAATGAAATTTGCATGCAATGTACCATGTGGGAGAGTCTCGATATGGGTGGTATCATTCATTCTAGAGGTCAAAGAAACATAATTGAGAACCTGCCATAACCATCGACTGAATCTAAAGTGCTTCATTATCCATGAAAGTCTCCTTAGGCCCACATTTTACATAACCCACATATTGAGAGAAGAAATGATCTCTGATTGTTTGAGGGAAACGTTGAGAAAAATATGACTCCAATACTTCTCCTATAACATCATCAAAAACATGTGAGGATTTATAGAGTATTGAGATATAATCCAAGGATGAGTGATGCATCTTCCCCTGCGGATGTGTTAATATGTGCTCGTTTAACCATAGAAAATATCACAATATTGTCATCCAACCATAGGCACACAACCACCCCCGAGCACTGTAACTGTTGACAAATAGAATAATTTCGAGAGAAACACCAGACCCAACAGATAACCAAGAGATAGCGCACCTTTCTCCAAAGGTAGCACACCAAGAAGAAAGTCCAAAACCAAAAACTAAGACTAATACTCAATTTCAGTCGTCGCAACTGCACTCCTCCTCTAGACTTGTGCACCGCTTGACTTGTGTGAGATTGTGAGTGAGTGTGTATCCAAATGAGCTCAAACACCCTCTATTTATAGTGGTCTTTGTCACTTGTCTAGGTCGACTTCTCTTTTTAGAGGATAATACCTTAATATTAATTATTTTATTGAGTTGACTTGTCTTCTAGGTTTCTACACATTTGTTTAGGGTTTCTCTAGCTTCCATAATATTCTAATCTAGTCAGAGGTTACACATGGAGGTTGATACCTCCCAAAACTACCATAATATCAACACTCCCTCCTAGATAGGGAGGTATTAATAGGTAGCATCATCATAGTTACACATGCTATCTCATGATCATGAAGATCAAGTCACGAGCAACATCTCCACTATCAATATCATCTGATAACATCCTGGCATAAAAAATATATCATCAACTGCACCATCTCTCGAGGCCATATTCCATCTAAGTAATCAGGCATGATGTTGAATAATTCATGTAGCGCACTCAACAGAGTGTCTCACATTATTCACTCACTCAACAGAGTGATACAAGGACCATTCTTGTAATTCAGACATACGTCCTAGAAGAATGATTGTCCCAACATATGCTAAATGTCCCGAAATGGCTACAAGAACCATCTTCTCCACTGTATCATATCTAATCCGTACTAGCATGATGCGAATGCATCATATATAAGTTGTACTGGCATGATGTGGAGTACTGTCTACATCATATCTAATTTGTACTAGCATGATGTGAATACATCATATCTAAGATGTATTGGCATGATGTGCATCATCTCTAAGCCGTACTAGCATGGTGTCAATACACCATCTCTAAGATGTACTGACATGATGTGAGTCACCTGCGTCATCTCTAATATGTACTATCATGATGTTATTTCATCATATCTAAGCTGTACTAGCATGATGTGACTCAGACATATGCATCATCTCTAAGCTATACTAGCATGAAGCTAATGCATCATATCTAATTTGTACTAGCATAGTGCATCTCATGACATCTGTATCATATCTAAGTTGTACTAGCATGATGTTGAAGCATCATATCTAAGTTGTACTAACATGATATAGATCAACAATATGTCAGCCTAGACCATTCTCCACAGGGAGAATGTATGTCCATCAACACTCCCTCCCAACCGAGGAAGTCATCTCCTCCCTCTCAACCAAGGGAACAATCTCCACGAGTCCCAACTTGTCCCTCAAGTATGCAAAATTTATCTTGGACAAAGGCTTCATCAAAATATATGTTGTCTACTCATCGATGGAGATGTACTAGAGAGTCACTTCTCCCTTCTGGACTTTATCACAGAGAAAATAGTATTTGATCTCAATGTTCTTCAACCTGTCATGAAATACAAGGTTCTCTGAAAGCTTCATAGAACTCTGATTATCACAATATATCATAGTCGAATCCAACACCTGATCAAATAGTCTAGAAACTAGCTTACAGATCCATACTGCTTCTGTACAAGCATCACAAGCTGCAATATACTATGCTTCTGCAGTGTTGAGTGTCACATATTTACATTTCCTGCTAGCCCATGATATCATAGTAGTGCCCAAATTGAAACATACACCAGAAGTACTCTTTCTATCATCTACATTCTTAGCCCAATCTGAATCAATAAATCCATGGATTTGTTCGTCACTGTTTGAGACATATCTCAAACCATAATTTAGCATCCCACGAAGATATCTCAAAATGTTCTTTGCAACTATCCAATGCTCATGTCTAGGTTCCACCTAAAATTGGTTCAACGTGTTCACAACAAAGAAAATGTCCAGCTGGGTATTAACCAAATACATCAATGAGCCAATCATCTGTTGGTACAGGGAAAAATCTACTGGATCAGAATCAGAGTCTCTTAACTTCCTCATATATGTCACCATGGGAGTTGCCATGGATTTGCAATCCATCATCCCAAATTTCTGAAGGATATTTACAACATACTTCCCTTTCCCTAGGAAGATTTCACCACGCTTCTGCCATACTTCTAGTCCCAAATAGTAATGCATGAGACCAAGATCCTTCATATAGAATTCAGAGGATAACTCCCTCTTACAATGAATAATGATAGGCTCTGCACCTGTCAGAAACAAGTCATCAACATATAGTAGTAGGATCATAGGTGAATCATTCAAAACCTTGTAATAAAGGTCTGGATCAATATGGTTATTGGAAAATCCAAGTCTCGTCAAGTAATTGTCAATTCATGCATACCAAACTCTTGGAGCTTGCTTGAGTCCATACAAGGCCTTCTTTAATATGCATACATGGGTTTCTCTTGGGTGTACCTCAAAACCTTGAGGTTTCTCTATGCATACTTCTTCCTCAATTACTCCATTGAGAAAAATGGTCTTTACATCCATCAAATGTAAACTCCAACCCATGGATGCTGCAAGAGATATGATGGCTCTAATAGAGGTGTATCTGGAAATTGGAGCAAACGTCTCATCTAGTCTTCTCCCTCCTACTGGGAGAACCCTCTAGCCACAAATCTTGCCTTGTATTTATCGATACTCCCATCTACTGCATGATTTATCTTGTAAACCCATTTTGAAGTTACTATATACTTTCCTTCAGGTCTAGGCACAATTTCCCATACATCCTTTTTCATGATGGATTGATATTCTTCCATCATAGCTTCCTTCCATTCTTTCTTCTTGACTACTTATTAAGAGGTGAAAGGTTCTGTACTGACAAGACTTGTCATTAGTGCCGCAAAACTAGAGAACCTTTTGAGCCTCTTGCTTTCCATGAAGGTTTTACTGGGAGATTTATGTCTTTCTACTTCATGTAAGGTAGATTCTAGCCATGTTGGTCGTTTTATGTTCTTGGGTACAACAATTGGTTCTACAACTTCAAGTGGTTGGTCTGGTTCTTCATTAGGATGTTATGGTGGAAATGTACTTTCTTCCTTGGGGTCTTCATATTCTTCTTCATCATTGGAGTCTATGGGATCTTCTATAGATTTCTTAAAAGAAATATTCTCATCAAAAGTTACATCCCTGCTGATTTCAATATTTTGTTGACCTGGGACATATATTCTGTAAGCTTTTGATGTATCACTATATCCAACAAATATTCCCTTTTTTCCTGAAGGTTCCAACTTCTTCCTTTTTGTCCTTGGAAACATGGATATATACAAGACAACCAAATATCCTTAAGTGTTCCACACTTGGCTTCTTTCCAGAGAAGGATTATTCTGGAGTCGTGTTCTTCAATATACAATGAGGACTTCTATTATGAATATATATGAGTGTCATAGTTTCTTCTCCCCATATAAACATGGACAGATTCTGGTCATTCATCATTTCCTTAACAAATTCTTCAATGGAACAGTTCTTTTTTTCTGCCACACCATTCTGTTGAGGATTCTGTGGGACAATTAGCTCCCTCCTAAGCCCAACTACTTTACAAAAGACAACGATCTCCTTGGAGGTGTATTCTCCTCCATTATCAGATCTTATCTTCTTGATCTTCTTACTTGTCAAGTTTTCCACTTCAGCTTTGAATTCTTGGAACTTGCCAAATACTTCATCTTTCATCTTTATCAGGTACATCCAAGTCTTTCTTGAGAAGTCATATATGAACGTCACATAGTAAAAATATCCTCCTAGAGACTTCACTAGCATAGGACCACATAAATATGAATGTATCAGATCCAATATCTCCTTGGATCTATTCTCACTGCTTGGGAATGGCTACTTAATATTCTTCCCAAGTGCACATCCTCTGCAAATACCTTCGTGTACTGCTTGTAGCTATGGTATGCCTACAACCATTTTATTTAGAGATGGAAATTATTGATAATGAAGGTGAGCATACCTTGTATGCCATAACTCACTGGGATTGAGTTCATCATGTACAAGTTCATGAGTATTCTCACCTAGGAGTTTATACAATCTTCCTTCATGAATCCCAATAACTCTAGCATATTCTATTTTTGAATATTTAGACCATACAATAAATTTTCCATCGACAAAGGCTATTTTATCTCCTTTGTCTTCCAAGCAAGAAATAAATACTAAATTCTTTTTCAAACCAGGAACATATAAAACATTGCTAAGATGAAAATCGTTACTTGATTCCATTTTGATAGGAGCTTTTCCCATTCCTTTGATTGCATATGATTTATTGTCTCCAAGTTCCACTTTATGAGAGGTTTCCTTTTTCTTCATGCTTTAGAGATTTTCACGATCACCAATTATATGTCTTAAAGCTCCACTATTGATCAACCACATATCATCTTCAAAGGATCATGTAAGAGATGAGTAGTATAAGAAATCTATTTCTTCATGTTTGGATTTCTTTGAAGGTTCTTCATCATTGGCTATTGACGCATGGTGTCTTTCCTTTCTCTTCTTTGATAGTTTAGGACAATCCTTTTTGTAGTGGCCATAATCATGGCATACATAACATTGTACCTTTGACATATCTCTCATATGATTGAATTTATTTCCTGAACTAAATATTTTCTTACCTCCACGTCTCTTTAACTTTGTTGCATAGGCTTGATCATCCTCTTCCTTTTGAGTTTATCCTTGTCTCTTCTTGTGAGAAACATGTACAAAGTTCTTCAAGCGTTGGAAATTCCTTGTGTTCATGCTTGCAACAAATGTGTTGAAATATTGTAACTGCAAATAGAATTCTACTTATTATTGAGTTATTATTCATTAGATCAATCCCCTTTTTTGGATTGATCATGCCAGGCATTGTAATTGACCAAATCCCCTTTTGTGGATTGGTCAAATCCTAATTGTATTATGCAAATTAAGAAGTCGCCCCCCAAGCCTAATTAAAGTGGTTTTAACCACTAAGAAGACAATTTGCCCCTGCCTAGTGAAAAGACACCTTTCCAACGCCTGCCAGTTAGTATAAATAAATGAGGCCAATGCCTCATTTGCTCACTCACTCATTCACTCATCAAGTGCACAAGTTTGGAGAGCTACAATTGGGAGAAAAAGGAAGAGAGAGGCGGATTGCTTAGCGTTGGATATTCTCTAGTGTTTTGGTTTATTGTCTTGGCATTGTATTGACTATCTATATTAAGGAAGTTTTTGTTGGTTTTTCTCCCCCATGAGGGTTTCCCAGGACAAATGATGTGTATATTGTGATTGTCTTTCTCTTAGTGATCCTACCTATGCTATTGTTATCTAGTAAATTGAAAAGAAACCTAATAATATCTCAAAACTTAACATGGTATCAGAGCTAAGCTAAAGAGAGCATCTTTCACAGGATAAAGAAAAACGTCACTATTGCCATACAATAAAATTAGGGCTTTTTGTTGAAGAGGAATATCAACCTAAAAACCATCTAGAAATGTGCGCCCTAGCCTAGGGAACTCTTTGGCACCTTGAGCAAACCTTTTCAGTGAACATAAATCCCGAAAAGTGAAACCCTAGTTTTCACTGGTACCTGAAAACCAGAAAACCAGAAGTACCAGAAAAATAGAAGTACCAGAAAAATAGAAGTACCAAAAAACCAGGAAACTAGAACCAGTACTAGAAGTACCAGTCCATATTTCTGCAAGCTCAGTTTCAAGGGGTAAAATTTGGATTTTCAGAAATCTGACTGCACCAACTTACTCTCCTCAACTCAGTGCATCTAGTCCTTGGATCAGAATTTTAAAATTTGAAGTTTGAAAAATTAGGGTTTCCTCATAAAACCCTAAGTTGGAGTTGCAGTTTCAAAATCAGTTGTAGTATCAGTTGCAGTACCAGTTGCAGTCACCCTTGAAGTTTTAAAAGGGTTGGTAATTATTACCACTGCTACCATATGGTGCCATTACCTATAAATACTATCAGAGGTATGTACTCACATATGTTTAAACTGTTAAGCTTTAAAGGGTATTTGCAGGAGAAGGGACTCTTTCCATAGATCCAAAAGGATCTCAGATCCAACACATTTAGAGGAATAATGCAACCCAGGTTTGATTATTCTGATATGCATCTTTTTGTTATAACATTATTTTTATCTAGGTTGCATGTTGAAGATATGACCATCATACTAACCTTTGGTCAAAATTAAAGTCAAGGGATTAGATTGATTAAAGTTGAGATCATAGAGTTTATTCTCTAACCCATCTTTCTGTCAAGATAACATATTGTCTTAGTGAAAAATATAGGTTGAAGAAAGCACGCGTCATCTTCAGTGAAGGAGACTTGGAAGAAAGGAAACACACTCATTCTTGAGGACAAGGCTCCAAGTTCCAGGTTTGATTAATTAAGTTGATAAGATTCAAAGTTGCAGATGACAAGTTGATGACTACCCCTTTACAAGTAAATACTATAGTTGAGGTAGCAGTATTTGAAAAGTATTATACTTGGTAGCATGTGATCATGTTGAGATAAAAGCTTAATGCAATCATTTACTAGATAGAACTAACATCTCCTCTAGGAGAAACTGCTTGTTTTGGTCGCAGGTTACCTTGGATGAATGTTTGATCACAACACTAGAAGAGTGTTGATCTCATTTCGTATTGTATTTCTTACTTTTGATCTTTGTTTCAGACAGGTCACAAGTGATATCTCTAAAGGAGCTACTGTGACGATTATTCGTGCTATTGTTTTTTTTACTATTATCAAAAGAGTATTATTCTTGCTTGTTGTTTTGTTGACCTTGTTTCAGGTCACAGGTGATAACCCCAAGGAAGCGATAGTGAAGGTTGCAGAAGGCAACACATTAGATGAGACATGAAGAAAAATATGTACATGACCATATACATTCATGTACCAAAGAAGATGAAGAAGAGTCTATGTTTTGTGATCCAAAGTATCTCATATGGAGATTGATTGTAAGGATAAGAAGGCTCCAAAGATGACCAGACATTAGAACAAGAACTCACAGTAGAATTGTTCAAAGGATAATGAAGCCACCTTGACAGGAAGCATAATTCACTTGAAGTCTGACTCAAATTTTCATATTTATACTTGGTATTCAACACCAAGTATACCCCATAAGAGATGATGAAGTCCTTGTATACTCAGAAGAAATCGAGAGTACGCCTAATCTCAGAAAGGATCAGATAAAGAGACAACTTCCAGGACTGGGAGACAGATGCCATGAGAAGACTAGATCGTAGCTTCAAAAACTTCTAGAAGATATGAAATCTCCAAGGAATATTCCCTTGTTTTAGTGACAGAGAAGGAACCCAGTCAGAAAGACTAGGATATGGATTCTTCTGTGAGACTATAAGAGAAGTCAATATTGACTTCCAAGATTGATCTAAATAGATCAAGCATGTTACAGATGTACAAATCCTGATGTGTGTTCAGAGGATTCTCCCAGCAAGAGGGATAAGACTATGATGAGACACTTACTCCAGTCATTGAAGAAATAGTTCCAATATTCATGAAGACAACTAGAACAACCATGATTCATATATAGTATGAGATGCAAGGGGAGCAATCCCCATATTGAAAATTGAGTGGCAGTCGGTGCAGTACATTAGTTGGGTCATGGAGACATGAATACAATAAAATATAGAATTACCTCCATGAAAGAAGAAGAGCTACCTTCAATATTAACTATTGAGCCACTCTCAGTCTCAGATGAAGTTGTCGCCATGATGGATTAGAGGAGTTACTCCTAGAATTCAATAGTCACAGTGAGAATGGAGCAACCATTCTCAGCTTTAGAGAAGCTACAGGTGCAGAGTCCCAATTCTAGAAGAAACAGTTGCAGAAAGAGGAGAGGACATACTCTCATGCAGTGAGACAGATAGTGCTTTGCAAAAAGAACATAGAGCTATCATATGACTATGCAGATTGAGTTGCAACCGAGCAAGTGTACCAGATTGGTACAAAGTGATGTGAAAATTTGATTTGAAGTTGAAGACAGAAAAACTTAGGTCTGTAGGTTGAAGAAGGCTCTGTACAGGTTGAAGCAAGCTCCTAGAGCTTGATATGGCAGGAATGATAGTTTTCTGAAGAGTTTTGGATTTACCAAGAGTAAAATTGATTCTAACCTTTACTTCAAGGTTATGAATGATGAGCCAATTATATTTTTTCTACTATATGTAGATGATGTATTCTTGAAAATATGAAGAAAATATCATCACAGCTTGTAGAAGAAGCTCACTACAGAGTTTGATGAAATACCTAATACAATATCTCTTAGGTCTTGAAGTTTGGCAGAGCCTAGAGAATATCTTCCTTAACCAAGGGAAGTATGCAGTTGAAATAATGAAGAGTTTTAACATGTTGGAATGTAAATCCATGTACACACCCATGGAAAATAAGTTGAAGCTCCTGGCAGACACTTCGTCAGAATTGGTTGATGCTACTATGTATAGACATATTATTGGTTCGGTGATGTATTTGACAAATACCAGAACAAATATATGTTTTGTTGTGAACACCTTGATGATGCAAAACATGTGATGAGATACCTTAAGGGTACATTGGATTTTGGTCTCTATTATAATAGATATCATGACTTTAGATTGTATGGATATATTGATTCAGATTGAGCTGTAAGTGTTTCTGATAGAAAGAGCACTTCATGATGTTGTTTCAGTTTGGGGTCAGCCATGATCTCATGACAGAGTAGGGAGAAATCCAACATTGATCCCAGCATGACAAAAGCGGAATTTGTTGCATGTTCTGCTAGATTGTGAATCCATATAGCTTCAGATGTCGTTGACATATCTATTTGATATGGAGATGGAAGCCACTGTGATCCTATGTAACTAAAGTTGTATAAAGATGATGTGTTCCATGATGAGTCGAAGCACATAGAGATCCGATATCACTTCATTCGTGATATGTTGAAAAAAGGAGCCATAAAGCTCCACTATGTTGGCACGGATGAACAATTTCCTGATGTGTTGACCAAGGCTCTGTCCCGTGTAAATTTTAAGCACTTTCGAGACAAGATTGGTGTAGTCCGAAAGGACCTCCCTCGAAAGGGGGAGTAATGTTGATGCCATCCTAGTGTTGAAGATTTCCAGCTTCATGCTGATGTTGTTGAGATGCCAGCCTAGTGCTGAATATTTCCAGCTTCGTGTTGATGTTGTTGAGATGCCAGCCTTGTGCTGAAGATTCCCGGCTTCGTGCTGATGTTGTTGAGATGCCAACCTTGTGTTGAATATTTCCAGCTTCATGCCGATGTTGATGTGGTTCCAGCCTTGTGTTGAAGATTTTCAGATTCATGCTAATGTTGATGTGGTTCCAGCCTCATGCTGAAGATATCCAACTTAGTGTTGATGTTGATGTGGTTCTAGCCTTCATGATGTGATGATGTTGATACTCCAACCTTCATGCTGTGATGATATTGTTGCTCCAACCTTCGTGCTGTGATGTTGATGATGCTGTTGTTGTTGATGTTGTATCAACTTCATCCTGTTATTGATGATGATGATGTATTAGTGTTATACTAATCCATGTTGATGCCACTTCAACTTCTTGCTGAAGATGATGATGACGATGCCACTTCAGCTTCTTGCTGAAGATGATGATGATAATGTTATTTCAACTTTAATGCTGAAGATGATGATGTTAATTTAGCCTCACGCTAAAGATGGTGATGATGCTACTCTAGCTCCATGCTGTGAACGATGATGATGATACAAACTTTCAATGATTTATAGATATGATAGTCAGTGTTCCAGATGTTGTTGATGTTGCTGCCCTCTCTCTCTCTCCTAATGATGTTGTAGAATACCCTTCTTGTTAAGGGGGTGTGTTGAAATATTGTAACTGTAAAGAGTATTCCACTTATTATTGAGTTATTATTCATTAGATCAATCCCCTTTTTTGGATTGATCATGTTGGGCATTGTAATTGACCAAATCCCCTTTTTTGGATTGGTCAAATCCTAATTGTATTATGCAAATTAAGAAGTCACCCCCCAGGCCTAATGAAAGTGGTTTTAAACACTAAGAAGACAAGTCATCCATGCCCGATGAAGAGACTCCTTTCCAACGCCTACCAGTTAGTATAAATAAAGGAGGCCAACACCTCATTTGTTCACTCACTCATTCACTCATCAAGTGCGCAAGTATGGAGAGTTGCAGTTGGGAGAAGAAGGAAGAGAGAGGTGCATTGCTCAGTGTTGGAATTATCTAGTGTTTTCGTTTATTTTCTTAGCATTGTATTGGCTATCTGTATTAAGGAAGTTTTTGCTGGGTTTTCTCCCCCATGAAGGTTTCCCAGGATAAATGTTATGTATCTTGTGATTGTGTTTCTCTCAGTGATCCTACCTATGTTATTGTTATATAGTAAATTGAAAATAAACTTAATAATAGCTCCAAACTTAACAAAATGCATCCCATGATCTAGAGAGACCATTGAGTGCAATATTCACAAATTCCTTTTCTGGAATAACTTCTTCAATGGCTTGTAGTTGATACTCATAACATTGATGTCATTGTCCTTAAAATTATCCATTGCTACAACGTTCTGAGGTTCATTTTATTTTCCTGTTTCAAACTATGGTTCCACGATCTTTCCCTTCATGATATATAGAACTTCGTTCTTGGAAAGGATGAGGTCAATCCTTGTCTTCCATGATATGAAGTTTGAAGCTCCTTCTAGATTGTTCTCTATTTCATAGAGTAAGTAATGACTGTATTTGACTTTGAATTTGACCTTCACGAGTCAAACTTTGACTTTGACTTTGACCTTCACGAGTCAAACTTTGACTTTGACCAAAAAATTAAACCTTGATGTTTTTTCTAGTTGAGAGTACCAAGAGGTGCGCTAGGCTAAGGCACACTAGAATGTCCAAGAATTATGCCAAACATCTCACTTGAAGTTCCCAGAAAGTTAGGTTAGGGTTTGCTGCAACTATAAGATCATAAACCCTAGTTGCAGCTGCCACTGGTGCCACAATGAGCTTAACAAAGAACTGCCACTTACCTTCTAGCAGTTAGACTATACTAAAGGTGGTGTGGACCCATAACTTGTTAATATGTGCTCGTTTAACCATAGAAAAAATCACAATATTGTCACCCAACCATAGGCATGTAGCCACCCCCGAGCACCGTAAACTTTGACAGATAGAATAATTTAGGAAGCAGTACCAGACCCAACAGATAAACAAGAGATAACACATATTTCTCCAAAGGTAGCACACCAAACAAAAAGTCCAAAACCAAAAACCAAGACCAATACCCAACTGCAGTCGTTGTAGCTTCACTCCTCTTCTAGACTTACACACCACTTGAATTGTTTGAGCTTGTGAGTGAGTGTGTATCCAAATGAGCTCAAGCGCCCTCTATTTATAGTGCTCTTTGTCACCTTTCTAGGTCGACTTCTCCTTTTAGAGGCTAATACCTCAATATTAATTCTTTTATTGAGCCAACTTGTCTTCTAGGGTTTCTACACATTTGTTTAGGGTTTCTCTAGCTTCCAGAATATTTCAATCTAGTCATAGGTTACACATGAAGGTCGATACCTCCTGTAGCTACCATAATATCAACATGATGGACATGTCATTCTGGAGCAAATTTAGGTGACAATATTTCTTGGATCAACTTGATGTTTCCTATGTCTTGCATGGTGACATGATGTGTATTTGGTATGATTTCTTCATGGGGATCTAAAAACCTTTTGTGTTATGCATACCTTATATTTTTTTCATTAACATTGTGCATTGACATTAGAAATTTTAGATTGTAAAATATCGTCAAATGATACATTGATGCTCACATTCAATTCCGGAGTAGAAAAATAGTCATTGAAAACAGAGTTATCATGATCGAAATGTGTTTCAACACATTCAAAAAATTTAAATTGCAAAGAAATTTCAACATTGTGCATCCTGGATGGACTGTCATTAAGAATGATTCTTTGATCAATCAAAGCTTGGAAATCTTGTTTCTCTCTTTTATCATTCAACGTTGTTAGAAAAACAAGATCGTGGAGCAATAAAATAAAACAAATGCAGAAATAAAACACAAAAGATACATAATACAATAGAGACACACATATACGTGGTTCACCGAGTGTGAGCTATGCCCACTAAAGAAATTGCCAGGTCCTTCCTTTATTATTATCCAACAAATGAAGGGATACAACCTACAACACACCCATTGTAACTTCCTCTTCTTTCTCTCACAGTCTCCTCTCTCAGAATACAATATTCACAATGATACATAGCCGCAATACATTTCCCTCATAAAAGAGGGTTTCCTTCTAGGGAAAAAAACCCTAACATAACTTCGACCATCATATCTGCGACCTTATAATGAACGGTCCAAATTTACAATGAAATTACAATATACATTTACAAGGCAATTTTTCCTTCCGTGACCCTGCTTATCCCTGAACCCCGCAGAGGGAGTAACCCCCTCTGCACTCCCCCACGTGGAGGAGTGTACATTCTTTCGGGGTGTAAAGTCTTCATGGGGTATAAAAATGGATGAAAAAAAAGACCTATGAATAAGGAAGATAATCAGGCTCCACAACCAACAAACATATAATTGTGAGAACAATGTGAAGATTCTACTGAGTGATAGGCTTGTGAATGATCATGTGAGAGATAGTTATCAAACAAATATGTATAAAGAGAAAATATATTTGCAGATTCTGAAAATAACGAGATTTCTTGAATGATATATTTGTTACAGACCAAAATATACTCATGATTCTCTAAATGGGAGATGGTTCACACTCCAGGTCTAAGGGGTTTAATATTTCTGGTGAAGATTGCCCCATAGTCGTGATAGAGTGTTGATTAGAGATCGCGTACCCCCTATTCTTAATTGTCAGATCCGAATCTTGTGAATGAGAGATAATTTTATTATTCAAATCATACCCTTCAAAAACAGAGACGAGGTATGAGAACTAAACAAATATTTCTTGGTTTGAGGGTTTGTTACTTTTAGGAAATCTACAATAAATCTGCATGACACTTTGAAAGAAATCATCAAAACATTTGTTTTCAAGCCTATGTATTTCTTCATGTTCATCAAATATTTCATCATAAACATAATCTACATGAGTAGCGATAAAGACTTGCATGAATTTTTTCCAAATATGTATCGATTTCACTGGTAATTTCCTAAACTAGGATTTAATCTATCCTTCAAATGTGAGGATAAATAATCGACAAATTTGATTGTCCTGAACAATCTTAAGATTTTTTCATGTGATGTTTAACTGATTGAGATGTGTGAATGCAGAGACATCCCTTCACCATCAAATTTTGAGTTTGAAAAGAGATTAATTGTCTCGATTGAGATGCCCCTAGTGGGTCTCGGAAGACTCAAAGGGTTATCCCATACATCGATACACAGAGGATCCATGGGCTAGTTAAAAACAATTTAATGAAATGACTCCACATGGGAAGGCTTGTCATCTTCCCTCCTTCTAGTGCCAACTTTGTTGACGCGGGAAAAATGCCTTTTGACAAGAACAAGGGTTACCCCCAATAAGAAGTCCCAATCATACCTCTCATTGTTTGGAATAGGGAACCCATCCAGATTCTGGCACGATAACCATTTCTGGTTTTTGGTTTACCGGTTGCGACCCAGTCCACCGATGAAGGTTTCTAATCTAAAGAATTAAATGCAACTAATCTAAGATGCATGCATTCGAACAAAAAAGGTAACTAGGAAGGAAAAATAGAACCAACCATTCTCTTGTCAATGGACCGGGAAATAGTTCACATAGATTAGAGACATAAATATTGATCATTGATGTATCAACGGTCAAGGATTGATGGTGCCAATGTATCGACGAGGAAATCACTAACTCGCTAATATTGGCTGTATCAACGAGGAAAAGATTAACCCACTGATATAGCCATAATCATTGAGTTAGAAGTTAGACAAAAAATTGAGTGAAAGTTCGAGAAAGTATATCGGTGAAGAAAAACCCAAGTCATTGATATGGGCTATATCGACAGAGGAAGAAGGATGTTTGTCGATACAACCTATATCGACGAGGGAAATAAGATGCTTATCGATATACTGTGTATCAATGAAGAAAGAAGGAACTCGTCGATACACTGCGTATCAACGGGCCATAGTCTTCCTTAAAATTGCTTAAATGATCAAGTATGGAGAGTGAGAAGAGAGACTCGAGTTTTACGATTTGCATGAGAGAGTCTAAGAGGCTTTCTAGTAGAAACTTTTGCTAGGGGGGCCAATTTCTTCTCTTAGATAAAAGGTAAGTAAAAGAAATTAGGGAAGGTGTTGTGTTGGCATAACACACCCACTAATGTCACCAAATTTAAGTCAACCAAAATACATCAAAGGTGTTAGGGGACCACAATCCGTCCCAATCACATAAAGCACCCCCTTAACTAGGCTATTTTTTTTCCAGAGAAACCAAAAGGAAACACTCACACTTTGCAATGAAATTTCTTTTCCCAACACCCGTCTTCTCCCTTTGTACCTCAACTGTACTAGCAACTTGCAAATCCAAGTCTGTTGTAGTCTTAGAATCAATCATTGATCCCACCAAACGTTTTGGAATTGTTTCCAAAACATCACTCTCCTACACCATGGCACCACTCGATACTTATTCTACCAAGCTAGAGGTCTCGCAAATGGAAGAAGTTAATGTAACATGGTTGGAATTGATCTTAAGATAAATGATTTTCCTTATTGAAGTTTCAAGAACTATTACACGCTCTTGTGCATCATTTAATGTCTAAGTAAGTGTTATTTTCTTATGGTGGGCTGAAGTATAGGGTAAGAAGAAAACCTTCCCTTGGCTCTCTTTGCCCAAATATATATTTGCACGCGGTCTATAAAAACCACCAACTTGAACCCCATTGGTCACAACATGTATTTTATCTCTGATGATGAACTTCTAAGCATCAAAATAAACCACACAATGTAGATTTATCATCATGCAAGAAATTGAATGGAGGTTCTTCCTCAAACCAAGAACAAACAAAACATCATTCAAATCAAGAATATCACTTGTAAGAATTCGAGAAGTGGATCCCAATCCCTTCACATGTTAAGTGTCATCATCACCAAACTCCATGTACATTCCTCCCTTTTTCTCCTAAACCCCGTTGAAGATATTCTTGTCATAATTCATATATCTCGATTTCCCACTGTTCACATGTCATCCAACATTGGTGTTAGAATACGCGAATATAGCTAAGCGTGAGACTACAATTTCATTAATATGATACATATATAAATACATTTCATATGGCCTTTGGAATTGTCTTCCAAGAGGTCTCTTGGACTCCAGATGACAGTTCATTTCATAATCCTTCAATCGAGTAACCCCAACATATTACGTTTCCCACATTCCCCCCCTTACTTTGAAGGGGTGTATGTGAGTCCAATAAGAGAGATGAAATATGGAAGTGGACAACTGCCAATGGTTGAATGTGCTCTTTGAATCTGGTGGTTTTGGGATGACCACAAATCAAATGGCTAGTAGAAGCCGATGTCTTCTACTAAATGGTGGAGGTGGTTTAAGGAAAACCACAAACCTTGGAAATTGGCTTTAAGGATCAATGGTTCCTGAAACATTTCCTAAGTTAGCTAGAAGTTGATGTCATCTGCTAATTGGAAGTGCTCTTGAATGTTGGTTTAAATATGACCATTAACTGTTCTCTAACATAAGCTAAAATTCTTCTACTAAATGGAGGTTTAAGAAAAACCACAAACCAATATGGTGGTTTTGGGATGACCAAAAACCAAATCATGCTTGCTTGTTACTGTTCGATTGATAACACTTCAAAAATTGAAGCCTGATTGTCAATCACTAATGTTGTCCCCCCTTGTTAGGTACAAGGTGAGAAGATGCAAATATTTCCATTGTAAGATGTGTCAATACTCAATAATGGATTCTATAGTATGATTGAAATATTTTCTTGACTGTTGATGACCATTTCTAGGAAGTGATCCACCCATAGTAGTTCTTTAATCTTGTATATTTCTTGTGTTTGGAACATCTATCTAAAGGATGATTATGCTTTCCAAAATGATCACAAGGATTAAGATTAGAACATTGATCTTCCATATGGCCAACTCACTGACAATGTTGGCATTTCAGAATCTAAAATTGAACTAGAGCAGGTGAAGATGATTTTTCTTGAAGGAATCCAACACTCTGGAACTGGATTGGTTTGGAATAATATGGAATGTGATAGGTCACTTCCATTTTTTAATCCAAGACTTGTTCTGCACTTGTTGTTGATGATTTCTTCCCTAGGTTTGATTATGGTCTTGGAAAGTGCAAGCAAAACTTGTTTATGAAAAACTCCATCTTAATTTGAATCTACTTCTGAAGTGGAATTACTGATTTGATCATGTGATGAATGCTAATAGGAATCATTCTCAAATTCCAAAGGAGATTTTTTCTGAACAAGGACTAGTTCATAGTGATGATTCTTTTGTTGTGTTTCTTCTTTTTGGAGTTGTGATTCAATATGGAGAAATTCAATTTTGTCCTGCGAATATTGTAAATAGGTTAGAACATCAATGAGAGATTCTATGTCAAATGTGACTGTATTGTCCACATAAGAGAGTATTAGAGTGTTCAATAACTCTAATAGTTCATCAATTAGAGCCATTTGGACACCGACTTAGACCTCAAGCGTTTCTTGCAACTCCACCCTTTAACAATTAGAATACACCAACACCAATATCCTTATACCTCCTTATTCAATTTAAGGCTAGGTCTAGAATGAAGAGTGTATCATACACACTCAAATATCAGGAAAAGGGCTTCATTTGCTAAGAGAATATGTCCAGAAAAACAACATTACCAAGACAAAGAACTATGTCTCTGTGTCTTGGCAACTCGTATACACATGTCATGAATGCAAGGTCATACATGCACACATGGAAGCTTAGAAATTACTTGTCCGAAGAGAAGGAAGCTCAAACATTACCTTAATGTGTTCTGCACAAGGAAGGTGGGGTTTGGATAGCCATTGATCTTCTTCATTGTTGAAAGTGTTTTGCCTTTCCAAGGTGGGGGATCACTTGGAAAGAGAAAATTGAGATTGATTATGCACAACTAATACTTGGCTCAATATATTTACAAACTTCTTTGTTGGAGGTGTTCTACCAGTCTTACCAATAGAATATTCACTACAACGACCACTTTCTATGTTGGATTTCCAACACTATCTCTCTGTGAAGGATCCTTTACCAAATCAAGTTGGCCTTCCACTCCAACACGTTGCAAATGAACTTGCAACTGCAGGTAAAGGTTAACCTTACCAAACCGTGACAGAAATGGAAAATCACCACTTGTCTTAAGTAACACCTCCCTAGCACCAAGATATATTTCCATCATTTAATTCTTCAATTGTCGAGGAACACTACAATAGTCATTAGTATACATGATTATGATTGTTGAGTTTGGTAGCAACAATTGACTAACATAAGTAGACCTTGTGTTCATAATCAAATGAGGTTTCCTTTACGAGATTCCAAATCCTCCATTTTAAGAGTATCAAGGTGGTTAACCACAAAGTATACAACATGTGCAATAAAGGGATCTTGTGGTTCATTTGAAATTCCTATTAGGATATGTCACTTCAACAAAAAAGAATGGAGTCCAATTTAACTATGAAGATTCTAACATATTAATTTGATGGCGGGCATTCCAAGGGACTACATTAATTTCAAGGAAAACAAGAAAAATACCACCAACAAAGGAGATTCAATGTTAGTGCACTGGGCCAACATTTAAGAGGTAAGATTTCATCCGATGAAACCCTAATATTTAAGATCGAAACCCTAGCCCAATGACTTGATGAGAAGGGTGGTGCTCTGAAGGGGGGTGTTGTATTTCCTCTGCGGGAGTATGATCGATGGTCTCACTGTAACTTTTCTTACGTAATTCCAAGTTATGAAGTTGGAGGGGTGATTGTTGGTTTCTTGGCCTGACTGCGATGCTCTAGTGGTTTATTTGTTGACTTTTGTTCTGAAGAAAGTATGTTCAACGGAGGACTTTAGTGTGTTGGATAAGACACCATTGTTGAAAGCATTGCACATGGACTCATACTTGTATACGTTAAAATTATCTTTCAGAGGATGATGGTTGGTGTATGCAATTCACCATTGCAATGTGAGATACTTGAGTAGCATCCCACCTGAATATCAGAGAGAAGATATCTGATACCTTGAATAATGCACGATGGGAAATATGTTCTTGGATGTGGATTCGATCTTCAATGGTAATGAGAATCAAATGATCTTGATCGCTCTGTGAGTAAAAATGACAAACAAATCAAACGCTAAAATATTGAATACAACTGGAAGCTAATGGGTGATGAGGGAGAATCGACGGACTCAAACGTGCAAAAACTAGCGAGAACCAGAGAACAAAACCTAGAGTTCAATTTTATGAGGATAAAAATCGGAGAGAAATTAGGCAGATTTGTATACCAACATAATAGTCGATTTATGAGCAAATATGTGATGATTGATCATTTACAGAGAATATAAAATGGAAGGGAATAACGTTGCAGAGGGACAAGTTTGCATGCAAATAATGCGTAGGATGGTAGGCAGAGGGACACAAAGAGCCATTTCTGCACATGGAGTGGAAAGGAACACCAAAGAAATGCTATGGAAAAATACCGCAGGTTAAATTTCGGTCCGAAGAACTATGAGCTCTGATACCACTGTTAGAATACACAAATATAGATAATTGCAATTTCATTAATATGATACAAATATAAATACATTTAGGATGACCTTTGAATCATCTTCCAAGAGGTCTCTTGGATTCTCGAATCCTTTCATATTCCTTCAACCAAATAACCCTAATGGATTAAGTTTCCAACATTTGGACATAGTGTTAATTAAAATACAAGACACCATAGAGAAGGAGATCTCAAGCTTGGACTATAACTCATCCAATCTAGCTACGATCTTTTCATTCCATGCAATTTGTTTCTATTGTTGCTTGGCCTCCCCTTTCTTCTTCCTAGATATTGGCTAGTATAGTGTATTTTCTGTTGACACTTGGAACATTTCATAACTTAAATCCTTCTTATCTTGGTTTGAAGGACATGAATAATCTTTCTTACCCTTTTACCCTTTTCAAGTACTCTTTTCTTACTTTTCTTCCTCATCCTCCTGATGAGAGCAAGGTATTCTACTTCAATCTCCTTCAATGAACTAGTCTCTAACCTTGTTTCTTATCATAGAAAATCATCCCAAAGCCTTCAAAACGAGGGCATATTTTCATGAGAACAAATAACTTGTACCAAGAGTTTTCAAGATGGAGAAAAACCATTCAAAGCAATGGGTAACAACTCTTCATCCTCAACCTTCACCCATATGGAATTAGCCAAATGATCTCTCAACTCCGTGATCTTCATAGAGTAACTAAGAGTGGAATATATGCCACTCATGCAGATGACATAAAGCTTATTTTTCAAGTGCATCTTGTGATTAATATTCAAACATAGGT
This sequence comes from Picea engelmannii, assembly GCA_009831015.1. NCBI lineage: Eukaryota > Viridiplantae > Streptophyta > Pinopsida > Pinales > Pinaceae > Picea > Picea engelmannii. The sequence continues at coordinate 37,978 of ML823521.1, forward strand.
ACAATTCTATCAAATCATCATACATCTCCTTAGCCATCATTTTCTCTACATTGTGAAAGATCAAATAATCCTTCATTGAATCAAGAATGATTCACTTTGCTTTGGCCTCTTTCTTCTTGTAATCAACAAACTGGGTTGGATTAATAGGAAAACAAAAAATCCTCCAACAAAATCTATGGTCTATACTTCCAAGATGTAAAGTTGGAAGCATCTTCTAAGCTTTCACACCCTCTAAGATCAAGAGTAGTCATTCCTAAAAATCTTGAAGCACACCTCAAATAAAAAATCAACCAACAAATCAAGTAGATTGATCACCTATCCTACGTGAAATCATAACTCCAATCCATGGAGAAACTAAGGAATCAACCCGACAAAACCTTATATGACACAAGCGCTTATGCCAAGCGCAAATCAACTTCAACTAACGAA